>CAUYON010025319.1:0-17877 GCA_963573935.1 Arctocebus calabarensis | reverse complement strand
TACTCTCAGTCCAGTTTGGGCTCCGATGGGGTCACTGTCCCAGGAGGCCTTCACCTCTGGGGACAGGCCACCCTCCAGGGGTCACCCTTGCATTCTGGACAGGGGCCAGGTGGCTTGCCCAGCCCGTGGTACTGCTGGGGGAACTTTTTTTTTTTATGTTGTGCTCTTTATTGCCAAAAATAAACATGTTTAAAAAGACAACTACTGTTAATAAATATCCCTTCCTTTCTCCAGGCTAATTAACTGCTTTGGGTCTGTTCCCAGCTAGAGACAGTGCTGAGGGGTCAGGACCAGAACCTTCATATGGAGAAAGGAGACACTACATGGGAGGGTGCCCTGCCCCCACACAACTAAATGATCAGGCCATGAAGACTACTTGGCAGTGAAGGAGTTCATAACTGCTGTGTAGAGGATGAAATGCTGTGCTTATTGGGTGGGGGGGCAATAGCCAGGTCTAATGCTTTTCTCAAATACTTACCTTTCAAATTAGGTAACTAATTGTGCCAATAGGCTGGCCTTGGGGAAAGGATGAGAAGGGTTTATAGGCCCCCCCAAATGAGGGTCCTCATACTTGGCCCTAACATGAGAAACCTAAGGTACAACTGTGAAAATTTCCTTTGGGCAGAAAGGGTTTAAAGTAAAGAGCTGGAATGACCAGGAGAGCAATCCAGTGCACCATCTCTCAACAGGGAAGCAGCATGGCCCCAACAGGCGCATTAGGAAACAAGACAGGATGCATTCTGGGGAGACTGTGGGCAATCAGCAAATAAAAAACTGTCCTGCCTGCGTAGCAGTGGCATCCCTAGTAATCTGTCTGTGACCCCCTTCTAGCGGGTCCTGATGACCTGCCGAGAAACTTGTGCAGTAGCAATCTAGATCTCAGAAACTAGAAGCCCCGAGACAGACCTGCAGCCCCAGCCGGCTGCATCTAGTTTATGGTTAATACACCACTCTGGATCTCGTGGCTTAATTGAGTCTGTACATCACTCAATTTCTTCTTTAGTCCAGAGGGGGTTGAGAGGATGATGGTTTCAGGGTGCAGAGAGCCAGAGGACTCCACATTGTAGTAAAACCTCTGTGGCTTGCCGTTGGGGTCATAGGGAGCCTGTGACTCATCCCCATCCAGCTCCAAGGACTCACTCTTTGGCCGTTCCTCGGACTTGGGCACCGTGTGTGCCTCAGAGCATTGTCTGGATTGTATTCCAAAGCCACCGTGCAGTAGGGTTCCACTTGCCATGTTCTTTGCCAAAACCTTCTTTGGCATAGGCTCGATGTCTCGACTCCTGGCCCTTTCTCAACTTGACGATGAGGATGTCATCCTGTTCCACATAGTCACTGGGGTCATTATCTCGGCTCTGAGAAGTCACTGGAATGACCCGACGGTGGCTGGAGACAAGGTCTCAAGAAGTGACCTGAGGAGTCTGGTCTTCGTTGCACCTCACATCGAGGGTGAACCCCACTGAGCACTCGGCTCAGAATCCCTCACACATGCAGTCCGAGCGTATTGTAGCTTGTCCACAATATCAACACTGATCAGTGGAATTAATCCAAGTCTGAGCAATGAACTCATTGTGAAGGACTGAGGAATTGGCATCAATTTGAACCCAATCAATAGCTATGATGGGCACCTCATCAATGAAAACCCTCCCAATAGAATTGGCCACCGACAGGTCCGTATTCTCAATGATGAACTTGACATTCTCCTCAGTGAGCTCCATGATAATGCATGATGGGCTGCTTAGCCTTCGGCATCGTGCCCCGAGGCCACTGGTCTCTTAGTTTAACTTTTTCACTGAGATATAATTCATTCTCTTTTTCTATCTAAAGTGTACAAATCAGCAAATCTGGTTTTCAATGTATTCACAAGAGAGTACAACCATCATCACTATTTAATTCTAGAATATTTTCAGTTTTTTTTTTTTTTTGGCCAGGGCTGGGTTTGAACCACCACCTCTGGTATATGGGGCCAGCACAGGCCCAGCCACAGGTGCTGCCCCTAATTCTAGAATATTTTCATCACCCCAAGAAGAAACCCAGTGGCTATTAGCAACCATTCTCCTTCCCTAACACCCACAAATCTACTCTCTGCCTTATGAATTTGCCTATTTAAAATATGGTGAATTTTTTAAAGTTTTATAGATAGTAAAGACTATGTAAGAAGAATAAGCGGATTGACAGTTCATGGGTTTGAACAGCTTATGACTTTATATCCAGCTCATTAAAAAATCAGAATAGGATTTGTTGAAAAACCTTAACGCAAAGCTGTCTATAAAGATTAGCGACGACTAGGCCAGCACGGTGGCTCATGCCTGTAATCCTAGCACTCTGGGAGGCTGAGGTGGGTGGCTTGCTCAGGACTTTGAGACCAGGCTGAGCAAGAGCGAGACTCCGTGCCTAAAAGTGGCCCAGCGTTGTGGCGGGCTACTCCCAGCTACTCAGGAGACTGAAGCGAAAGAGGATTGTTTGAGCCCAAGGGTTGGAGGCTACTGTGAGCTAGGTCACTGTGTCACTATACCAAGGACAACAAAGTAAGACTCTGTCTCCAAAAAAAAAAAACAGATTAGTAACTACTGATAAGTCTTTAGATTATCATTAATTTAATTTTC
Organism: Arctocebus calabarensis; assembly: GCA_963573935.1. Classification (NCBI taxonomy): domain Eukaryota; kingdom Metazoa; phylum Chordata; class Mammalia; order Primates; family Lorisidae; genus Arctocebus; species Arctocebus calabarensis. The sequence continues at coordinate 15,271 of CAUYON010025319.1, read as the reverse complement.
AAGAGTAGGCTCGGCGCCTGTGGCTCAGCGGGCTAAGGCGCCAGCCATGTAAACCTGAGCTGGTGGGTTCGAATCCAGCTTGGGCCCGCCAACCAACAATGACGGCTGCAACCCAAACAAAAATAGCCGGGTGTTGTGGCGGGCGCCTGTAGTCCCAGCTACTTGGGAGGCAGAGACAGGAAACTCACTTGAGCCCAGGAGTTGGAGGTTGCTGTGAGCTGTGACGCCACGACACTCTACCCAGGGTGACAGCTTGAGGCTCTGTCTCAAAAAAAAAAAAAAAAAAATTTTTTTCAAGAGTAAAATTTGTATTGACTGAAGATTATTTCAATTATGTTGACTAAGTAGAAATACTAGACATCTTTTTTATATAAATAAATTTTTTTTTTTTTGGAGACGGAGTCTCACTTTGTCACCCTTGTTAGAGTGCTGTGGTGTCACAGCTCACAGCAACCTCCAGCTCTTGGGCTTAGGCGATTCTCTTGCCTCAGCCTCCCAAGTAGTTGGGACTTACAGGTGCCTGCTGCAATGCCCGGCTATCTTTTGGTTGTTGTTGCAGTTTGACTGGGACTGGGTTTGAACCTACCAACCTTGGTATATGGGGCTGGCGCCCCACTCACTGAGCCACAGGCGCCACCCTATATAAATAAAATTTTATCAACGTTTTCCAAAATAAAAAAAGCAGGGCCTACTAGATGGTTTTTGGTCTGATAACTATACAGTGATCTTTAACTGTAAATAAAATGGTTCAAGAAATGGATTTTTTAATTGTTTTAAATATTAGCATACTTTTTGGTCACTAGGCTTCAGAAGAAGTGTCGAAATCACTGCAAGCAATGAAGGAAATTCTGTGTGGTACAAATGACAAGGAACCCCCGACAGAAGCAGTAGCTCAGCTGGCACAAGAACTCTACAGCAGCGGGCTGCTGGTGACGCTCATTGCAGACCTGCAGCTCATAGACTTCGAGGTAACTCTCTGAAAGATGCTCACGGCTCTGCTGTTTAGTTTTTATATGATGACCATTAATGTTTGGCTTCATTCTTTTATTATGGCTGTCCGTAGATTAGTTTAAAACATTTTTTCTAAGACTTCTATAATCACTAACTTATTAAAAAAGAGCAAAGTGTTCTATACTATAGTTAAGTTTTATGTAGCTAAGTGACAAAGTTAATGGCTGATAACCATAATAATAATAATAGTAGGTAGCATTTATTATGTGCTTGCTATACATCAGTACAGTTTCAAACACTCAACTCATTTAATTTTTTTTTTTGAGACAGAGTCTCACTATGTCACCCTCAGTAGAGTACCGTGACGTCACAGCTCATAGCAACCTCAAACTCTTGGGCTTAAGCAATTCTCTTGTCTCAGTCTCCCAAGTAGCTGGGACTGCAGGTGCCCGCCACAACGCCCAGCTATTATTTGGTTGTAGATGTCATTGTTGTTTAGCAGGCTTGGGCTGGGCTCAAACCCAGGAGCTTCGGTGAATGTGGCTGGCGCCCAACTCACTGAGCTACAGGCACTGAGCCTCACGTAATTTAATTTTTAAAACTACCTTTTTGGTTAATGCTGTATGATTAGCCTCATCTTATAGTTGAAGAATCATATGAAATTACTAAGTAATTTGCCCACAGTCACTCCATTAACTGAGAGCTTAACCTGAGATTCAAATTCACGCAGTATCTACCAAACCAATTAAAACATCATGCCAATAATTTGGGAAATTCATTAAGTGCTAGCAATGTAATATCTTCATCTCATTTTGAAAGCAATTATATCCAGTTTATCTAAGTAACAAATTGGTTAAATGAAACAAAAACTTAGAAACATATGGCTATGTTCAGGCGTTTTATTCTCTGTTGTGTGTCTAACCTAGAATAGTAATTTTGGGGAGTGAAACATGTACGTAGGCCAGTTTGGGCCTTGTCTGTGGAGGTGCTGAAGGTCCTGGTTTGGCTTTGCTGTGAAAAAGTACCAGTTAAGTGCTTGGCTCTCCATTAGTTCTCAGAGATAGAGGAGATAATGCAGGTTTCTGAAGTCAGCAGCTTTTAGTTTGATTCACTGAACAAAGGGAACAAAAACTGATTGCAGTGACTAGGCCAAGATAGGAAATACTAGCCCATGCGCTCTGGGCTGCTAGATGGGGTAGATTGTTGGCAAGTGGAGCTAAGGAGGAGGGGCACGAGGCCGGGCTGCTCAGGAGCTGTGTGGTCAGGTGTGCTGGCCAGAAGTGGGGCTGATGAGGGCCCCTCAGGGCCAGCTCATCCTTCCTGTCCATGCACCTGTCTCCCCCCCACCCCCCACTCCCCAGTGTCTTTGTCTGTCTTGGGCGTGCTCCGGCCCAGAATCTCTTCTTTTTTCCTCTCACTTGGCTTGCTCATTTTTCCTTCCCATCTTAGAGGCCCCATCTCCTTTTTAAACTTCAGTTCTATGTGGAACTAAAATATAGTATTACTGTGTTTTTTCCTTGTATTTTTTAAGTTAATTTAAAATTGGATATTATGAATGTTTATAGCATCTATGGCAGAGTAGAGCATCACTGGGCTTGGAACTGGAGTTGTTTACAGTCCTAGCTCTGCTATTTCATAGTCAGTGACAACTTCTTTGAACTTTTCTGTCATCTGTAAAATAGGAATGATATGAACTTAGAGCTTTTTTTTTTTTTTGAGAGAGAGTCTCTAGCTGTCACCGTGGGTAGAGTGCTGTGGTGTCATAGCTCACAGCAACCTTCAACTCTTGTGCTCAAGCGAGCCTCTTGCCTCTGTTTTTCTATTTTTAGTAGAGACGGGGTCTCACTTTTGCTCAGGCTGGCCTCGAACTTGTGAGCTCAAGCAATCCATCTGCCTTGGCTTCCCAGAGTGCTAGGATTACAGGCCTAAGCCACCGTGCCTGCCCCCCCTCCCTTTTTTGAGACAGAATCTCACTATGTCGCTCTAGGTAGAGTACCGTGGTGTCATCATAGCTCATGGCAACCTCAAACTCCTGGGCCCCATCGATCCTCCTGCCTCAGCCTCCCAAGTAGCTGAGTCTACAGAAACCCACCACAACACCCAGCTAGTTTTTCTATTTTTAGTAGAGACGGGCTCTCACTCTTGCTCAGGCTGGTCAAGAACTCTTGAGCTCTGGGTAGTGCCTGTGGCTCAAGGAGTAGGGTGCCAGCCCCATATCCAGCCCCATCATTTTAAATGATGATTTACTAGGGGTGGCGGGTTCAAGCCCAGTCCTGGCCACAACTGCAAAAAAAAAAAAAAAAAAAAAAAGAACTCCTGAGCTCAAGCAATCTCTCTGCTTCAGTCTCCCAGAGTGCTGGGATTATAGGCATGAGCCACCACACCTGGCCTATAGGACTGTTTTAAATATTCAACTAAGTAAAAAACATATACATCTACACATCATATAAGAACACTAAATACAAATGCAAACTATATACAAAAGTCAAGGAAGTTAAGTATTTTTATTTCCTGTCTAAAACTAAAGAACTAAAGTTAAATGTAAGCTGGTTTGTTTTTGTCATAACTCTTGATTTTTTTGAAGTTTTAGGTATAGTTGGTCAGTGACTATACATTTCAAAAATGATTCCCTACTTTTAGGTTACATTATTTTCTTTTCCTTTTTCCTTTCCTTTCCCTTATTTTATAGTTTTAGCTCTTACATTTAGGTCTTAGATTCATTTTTGAGTTAATTTTTCTTTTCTTTTTTTTTTTGAGACAGAGCCTCATGCTGTCCCCCTGGATAGAGTGCTGTGGCATCACAGCTCACAGCAACCTCCAATTCCTGGGCTCAAGTGAATCTCCTGCCTCCGCCTCACAAGTACCTGGGACTATAGGCACCCACCACAACACCCGGCCATTTTTTGGTTGCAGCCATCATTGTTGTTTGGCGGGTTCGGGCTGGATTTGAACCCGCCAGCCACGAACCCACCAGGCGTACGTGGCTGGCGCCTTAGCCTGTTGAGCCACAGGCACCGAGCCCTTTCCCTTACTTTAGATAGTTTTACTCTGTGGCCCTGGGTAGAGTGCTGTGGCATCATAGGTCACAGGAACCTTAAACTCTTGGGCTTATATGATCCTCTAGCCTCAGTTTTTCATTTTTAGTAGAAGATGAGGGCTTACTCTTGCCCAGGCTGGTCTTGAACTCATGAGCTTATGCAGATTACATCATAGTTCTATAATACTATATAGTATTAGTTTACTATTGCTTTGCTTGTTTTCCTGAGAAAATGAATAAAATTATAGTACTCGATATGTCCCATTGAGCAGTATATGAAGCTATTGTCACCATTCATTCCTGAGTTTCTTTGAGTTAGTTTATGAGATTAGCCCAATTTGCAGTTGAATGCAGGAATTAATTTGTTAGGATGGTTATGATTTGAAGAATGAGTCAGGGACGAATGTTGTCCAGCACAGCGACCTGGAGAAGCCTTGAGCTCAGAACATTGTGAGTTCAGAGTGCTCTCCAAGAAGTGAGGCGAGAGGGAGGGGACCCCAGAGGAAAACTGAGTGCCTCACAGCTGTAATTAGCATTGGCTCAGATTACAGAAGTGAAACATTCAGAAACAGTTGTGTAAGTTTCTCTTCTTTTAAATGATTTACTGAACATGAATTAAAAATGTAAAGAGGAAGTTTATTTTTAAATGATTTGGAATTAAGACATTTGATCACGGAAAAATTGACTAGCACCTTAGCAGGTAAGCTTTTATTCTCTAGAATCCTTGGAGAAAAGAAGTAAGAGCTATCTTTCTGAGTATCTGAATTATCCATATAGCTGGAGATTAAGTCTTCAAATGCAGAATTAATAATTTTTGTGGATTATTTTACTTTTTAAAATGTATTACATACAGAGGGCACCAAAAAATATATACACATTTTAGGAAGGGAAAAGACTGTATTAAAATTGTCATACTCAAAATAGACCAACCCCAGAAGACGAACACAAATCACACAGAGCACTGCTTGAAATTGCAGAAGTCAACATGACGTGAGTGTTCCAAGTTTAATACAGTTTTCCCTTTATTAAAGTGCGTATACACTGGCTCTGTGCCTGTAGCTCAGCGGCTAGTGTACTGGCCACATACCAGAGCTGGCGGGTTTGAATCCAGCCCTGGCCTTCCAAACAGCAGTGACAAGTACAACCAAAAAGTAGCCGGGCATTGTGGTAGGCGCCTGTGGTCCCAGCTACTTGGGAGGCTGAGGCAAGAGAATCACTTAAGCCCAAAAGTTGGAGGTTGCTGTGAGCTGTGATGCCACACACTCTACCCAGGGGGACAGCCGGAAACTCTGCCTTCTATATTTATCTCCCCTTCAGAATAATATATGAGATATAATAAGCTTTTACTGATGACTCAAAACAATCGTTATGAAGATCTGTTATTGTGATGATAAACGGGCAGAGAGTTTTTACCTTTGTTTATTCAGTAGATACAACTCAATGCTAGAACACAGCTATAAATGAGTGTGGGCTCAGCAGATGTAGCTGTCCTCCCCTAGCTCATAGGAAATAAACACTTCTTGGCTGAATGGACGGCTGAATGGACGATTCATGTATGAATGGAAAGCTCTTAAAATTTAGGACAGTTCACTTTCAAGAATTCCTCTAATTACCTATCTACAGGAAGGAGGCAGCATGTCTAGCACAGTTGGCTACTTGCAGAAATGTACTGCGTATCTCTGTGAGCTGGAGACCTGGATGGTCAGCCTGTGGGCAGCAGCTCTCCTTCTCAAGCCTAAAGTATCCTCGTAAACTAGCAACAGCTTGTTAAATTCCTCCTGACTTCAAAACTTTCTCTAACCACACAGAAGCCTCTTGTCTCCTGGTTCATAGGTGCCCTGGGACAGCCCCGTTGGTATTATCTTGAGTGGCTTGGACTGTGTTTACCCCACGAGGGCATGTTAACTGGTTGGTTGATTGGTTGAAGGAATGAGAATGAGAAATCAAAACAGAGATAAAGGAAATGGACCAAAAGAAAATGTCCTAAGACCTATCAGTAAGCCACTTTTGAGGGATTAGCAAATTTTTTAGATTGTCTAACAGACAATTTTTCAATTATCTATTAAAACTACTTGGACCGATCATCTCATTTCATCACCTGAATAGCCTCTCTTGGTGCTCTTTCGAAAAGCCCAACAGTAGTTTGACGGTAAACCTTTTGGTGAGTTTTCATAACAGGAAAGAAAAATTATTATTTTGGGGATGGGCTGCAGCTATTGCCAAATAAGCTGTGGGGTGGTACATTCCTTAGGAAAAAAGTAAACTTTTGTTTAGAAGACACAAAATGGGCCTTTTTGTTAGCTTGAAATGTTAGTCTCTGGTGGTGCCTAAAAGAAAAAGACTGAAAGAAAAGAGCTTAGATACTTTTCACGTAGTCAAGTAACAGGAATTTGAGAAATGCCCTCTGTCTAAGGTTGATGGGAGCAGGAAGTATTCACAGAAGGAAGAGGGGAGGAGAGGGCTCAGGAACCGTGACAAAAGTAAGGGGCTTGTGAAGAAAGTGACCAGGAAGACTGGGGGACCCTTAAGAAGAGTGACCCACAGATACCAATTTGAAGCTGCTTCTGCACTGTGCTACAATTACCCTCCCTTTACTTTAACCCTTTGATAGAGGAACTATGTGCTAATTATGTATGTTGAGTGAAGGAAAAGTGACTTTCTGTACTTGGGGTAAATAGGGTATTGAGAAAATCATCAATTGTAGGAGGCAAGACAGTGAATAGGGTTGAAAGAGCTGGGAGTGGGGATTTGGAACCCCAGAGCTGACAGCGGTGATGGTGCCTGAGGGCAATGACATAGATTGGGTGGCAGGGACTAACTTGGGAATCTGTGTGACAAACACATTTCTCCTTTAGGAATCTAGAAGAAAGTGACCCATTAGGGTGGGGACATTCCTGGAGGGTCCTGCTGTCACATGAATAATAGCTAGTTAGGAGGTAGACCTGAATTAAAAAAAAAAAAAAATCTCATAACCGAGCCATAAATTGTTATCTAATCTTTTAAGCCTTAATATTGCTGAGAGAAAAGAACTGTTCCTGCATATTATTATGAGGTTTAAAAAAAATGACTTGTGGCTGAGTGCAAGACTTCTGATTTTGTGGGCTCAGGATCAAACTCAGCACTGTAGTTTTTGAGGTTTGGCCACTATCCAAGACACAGCTTTAGCCTCTTTGATGTTTTGAAACACAATGTCATAAGAGATCAAAGGATGAAAAAGGTATTGCATGCAAGCATTGATGCATTCATCAGTTTAAAGGCAGGTGTGCTTTGCGAAACTCAAAGTCAGCTGCTCAGGCCAAATAACAGAACAGCTCAAAAAAGCAGAAAAGTTTCCACTGTGATAACTTAGTCTCTGATGATTATTTCTTGCTATGTTAAAAAAATGAGCAAAACAAATACTCCAGGATCAGCTTCTAAGTAAGCCACTTTATTATCCTAAATTTTTAAAAATACTCATCCCCGAAAATTATTTTTCTCTTCCCTCATCCTGACTAAAGTGATCCTTTGGTTTTATTAGTTTAAAAATGAGACAAATCATAAAGCCTTTATCACCCTTTAACTGTACTTTATGCAGTTAACAATTCAAAAGGTTTGCTATCTATGTAGGGCATTGATTCTAGTTGATTTTACTTGGTCCTGATGCTATTTTGTTGTTTATATGTTCTGCTGTGCCCATCCTTAGATAAATTAAAGCATTTACAGTCTCTGGAGTGGAAATACTATATGATAGTAAATGGAATTTTACATTATTATTACCCTACTGCCCTCTTAAAATAAATGAATATAAGCTTTAAAAGCCTTTATCCTATCAAAGTACATAACATATGGATGATTAAAAATGATATTTGACATCAGGCTCCTAATCAGAAGTGAAACCTATTCATTGTTAGTAATAAAATTAAGATAGTAACCATTGCAGTTTGAGTGTGCCACACATTTTAGGGATTGTAATCTGCCATAGGATACAGACTGCCCATAGCATGTGTGTGTGTGAAATATTTTGTCTGGCCTGTCTCTCTGCTCTCCTGGGCATGCTCCCTTCTTCCCAATCCTCAGGCAACACGACGCCTTCCCAGCACAGAGCTGCCCGCCTGGCCTTCGTGTGGACATCTGACCAAGGCAGCACCAAGGTCTTTCTGTAAGAATTCTGGAATTAGAACTGAGCCAGGACCCTAGTTTCCACCCAGGAGCTAAGGATGTTAAATGTCGTTTTTCCATTAGTGGCCGGGCTTCCTACCGTGGGGACTGGAGAAGCAGAAGCAGCCAGCCTGCCGTGAAGATAGAAGAGAAAGAGAGATTGGGGGGCGGGGGGGGGGAAGCATCCTCACCATGAAATTCATGTAATATTTAAGTTCCACCTAAAACTTTTTGAGAGCAGTTAATTATGAGCTAGCCTATGCCTGAGTTCCCTAAATCTTTCCCAATATCTATAAATGTGATATTTTAGGTGAGTCTGAGTTTGCGTCCTCAGCAGCAGACTACTCTGCCTGGCTAATCCCGCTCCTGAAATTCAGCACACACATTTGTCGCCACCCATCTCCCTGCACATGCACACACCAGTCAGAACAGGGAGGTCCATTACTCAGTGACTACAATTTTTATTTTTTAATAAATCACCAACAGTAACTCACATTCCTGTTTTTAGTGCATCGTGCAAGGACAGTTCCATCACTCCCCAGAATCCCCCCATGCCTTTGTAACCAGCTCTTTTTCCTACTCCCAGCCCCTGGCGGTGACTGATCAGTTTTCTATCCCTGTATTTCTGCTGTTGCAGAAAGATCGGATAAGCAGAATCACACAGGTAAGCTTCTGAGCCTGGCTTCTCTCACGAGGCTGCCCTGCATCAGGATTTGCCCCTTTGCGTTGCTGAGTGGCAGTCTGCAGTTCATGTTTCTGTTCCCCACTAGAGAGCAGTTTGACTTACGCCAATTTTTTGCAATTAGAAAAAAGCCATTGCAACCATATGTGTGTTGTTTTGCGTGTGTGTAAGCATAGGTTTTCATTTCACTTGGATAAATACCGACTAGAAGGAGAATTGTTGGGTGGTGTCAACTTTTGTTTGTTTTGTTTGTTCTCTGAGCCATTCTTACAGGAGTTAGTGATTCTGCAGATCTCATAGTGGTTTAATTTGCATTTCCTTACTGACAATGACGATGAGCATCTTCCATGTGCTGATTTACCACCCTGTCTCTTCTTTTATGGAGAGTCTCTTAAGATCTTTTGGTTGTTGAATGGTCAGAATTCTTTATATATTTGTATATTCCATATACAAATCAACAGCTTGCATTTTAAAGTGGGTGTTTTCTGATCTCAGCCCTCTTTTTTCACATTTCCCATTTCTCATCTGTACTGTCGATAAGAATTTTTTTTTTTTAGTGACAGAGTCTCACTTTATCGCCCTTAGTAGAGTGCTGTTATGTCACAGCTCACAGCAACCTCCAGTTCTTGGGCTTAGGCGATTCTCTTGCCTCAGCCTCCTGAGTAGCTGGGACTATAGGGACCTGCCACAGCACCCGGCTATTTTTTTTTTTAATTGCAGTTTAGCCGGGGTCAGGTTCGAACCCGCCACCCTCAGTATATGGGGCCGGCGCCCTACTCACTGAGCCACAGGCGCCACTCAGTAAGGATGGTTTTTACTAGCAGTTGCTTCTATGACTGTTGTACACCACCTTTTCCTCCCTCCTTTTCTCTTTCCTTGTTTGATTTTAGCTGGTACTTCTATTTGCTTATCCGTGGTGGTGGATATCCTGAGAACTACGTGCAGACTTTCTTTTTGCTTGTTGGTTTTTGTTAGTGTTTGTGCATTTAGTGTGTGGCCTAGGACAATTTATTCCAACATGTAGCAGAGAAGAAAACAGGTTGGCCACCCCTGACAGCATCTTGTGCTAAGCTGACCTTTTTTGAATTTGCCAGCAAACACAAATGCCTCTTCAATTGTGAGATAGGATCAGTTACATTGCATGTAATCTTAGAACTGCCAGCTAATTTTAATCATTTTTAGTTATTTCTGAATGTTGCTTTTTTATTACCAAAAACTGTTTTGAGGGTTTTTTATTTTCTTTTTTTCTGACCGTTTTAGGTCCAGAGTTTGAGATCTGGAAGGCTGCAGGTTGAGTGACGGTTTCTCTCCATTTAGATTTAGTGTGATGAGTGGACAGCTACAGAGGTCACGCAGAACAGAAACCATTCTCCCTGTTATACCCGCTTCAGTCTTCTGTAACCTCTATTCTCATCCCTCCTCTGCTTTGGGAAGCAGCGCCTGGTAGCAGAACTTGTGCTTATTAGCTGCAGGAGGCTTCGTTTGCCTTTGCACACATTTGCTAATGAACCAGAAGAGTGTTTCCCTCTGTGTAGAAGTTGGATGGAGTTCTGTGGACCTTCATTTCTCCTCTTTGCTGGAATGTTGTACAGAAATGCGCTTGTGGCATTTTACTGGGAAGTATGAAAACCACGCTCGTATCACATTTCAAAGAGGGTTGATATTTATTCTGCAGTTTTACGCGGTAGAGTCTAGAAAGGTTTGAACAAAACAGATGATTTCTTTCATTTTAAAATTCACTTATATTTAATTAACCTCTTTTATATAACACATATAGTCTCTAACATCTGTATAAATGAAATTTATATAATGAACATTTTTAGTATTTTAAAATTATGAGAGAACTGATTCTGAAATTGATATAGATATTTATCATCTCCTAATTGTGGAGGTAAATTAAAATTTGGAGATTGCTATAGTATTTTTTCTTTTTTCCTACTATTTGTTTTTAATTATTATGTATACATAACAGTTATACATATTTATCAAAGCATGGAATGTATAATGATCAAATCAGGGTGATTGGTGTATCTATTATCTCAAGCATTTAGCATTTTTTTTTTGTTTGCTTTTTCTTTTTTGTTGAGACAGAGTCTTACTTTGTCACCCTTGATAGAGTGCAGTGGCATCACAGCTCACAGCAACTTCTAACTCGTGGGCTCAAGTGATCCTCTTACCTCAGCCTCCCAAGAAGCTGAGACTACAGGTGGCTACCATACGCCCAGCTATTTTTGGGGGGGTGGGTGGGGGTGGAGTGGGACTCACCCTTGCTCAGGCTGGTCTCGAACTCCTGAGCTCAAGCGATCCACCTGCCTTGGCCTCCCAGAGTGTTAGGATTATAGGCATGAGCCACGTGTCTGACCTTATGTTTTTTCTTAAAAGAAAATATTATATACTCTTCTTTCCTATTTTCCTGTTCTTTATTTCTCTGTCTCCTTTTCCCCTAAGTCTTCATTTCTTCCTCCACGATTCTCTCTCTTTTCTTCTCTGCTCACTCCTTCTTTTCTTCTCCTGTTCTTCCTTTATTTCCACCTTTCTCTTTTTCTCTCTGCATCTAATAAAGTGAAAACAATGGATAACTGTAGATATTTCTTATATCTAATCACTACCAACATTTTGATGTTCCAATTTCTTATTTCTACCTGTTAGATACACCATAATTTATTTAGCCATGCTCAATTCTAAACATATTGATTGTAAAAAAGTAACCTGTTTATTTGGAACTAATTGTTGATTGGCATTCAGGTTTAGGAAATAATACAGAAAGATCCCAGGTACCTTACCTAGTTTCTACAGTGCTAACGTATGTAATATCTTGCAAAACTACACAACAACAATATAACCAGGATAGTGACATTGATAAAGTAAAAATATGAAACATTTCCATCACCACGGAGGTCTTTCTGGTCCCCCTTTTATGGCCACATCCCTCACCACCATCACCGCCCCATCCCTGACTTGTGGCAAGCACTAGTCTGTTGTCCATTCCTATAATTTTGTCATTTCAAGAATGTAAATAGAACTGTACAGAATGTAACCTTTTATCACTCTGCCTAATTCCTCCAGGCTCCTCTCTTTGACGTCTGCATCAGTTGCTTGTCCTTTTTATTGTTGAGCAGTCATCTGTAGTGGGGATGGACCACGGTTGGTTGGTTTAACCAGTTACCTTGTTGAAGGATTTCCGCTCATTCCTAGCCTTTGGCTAGTGTAACATTCATGGCCAGGTTTTTGTGTAAAGATGAGTTTTAATTTCTCTGTAATAGATGTCAAGAGTGCAATTCCTGTTATGGTTAGTTGTATGTTTAGTTGTTTAAGAAACAGTTACGGTGTTTTCTTGGTTAGCTATACTGTTTTACATCTCCACCATAATGTATGAGAATAGTTCCTCTTCATTCTCACTAGTATTTGATGGTGTTGCTATTTTTTAAGTTTAGCCATTCTGACTGGCATGTAGTAATATCTCATTGTGGTTTCAATTTTATATCCCTAATGGTGAAGAAGCCAAACATCCTTTATAGGCTAGTTGCCGTCTGTATATCCTCTTTGTTGAAATGTTTCTTTGTATCTTTTGCCCAAGTTCTAATTGGATTCTTAATTTTTCATACTATTAAGTTTTGAATTTTTTCCATTTATGTTCTAGATACATGCATGTCACATATAATCTTTTGTCACATATAAGGCTTGCAAGAGTGTCTCCCAGTTTATCGCTTGCCTTTTCATTCCATTAACAGGATCTTTTGGAGAGCAAAATTTTTATATTCTTATGAAGTCCAGTTTATTACTTGTTCTTTTTGTGGGTTATGCTTTTAGTGTCAAGTCTAAGAAGTTTTTTCCCTGCCTTAGATCCTGAGAAGTTTTTCCTAAAAGTTTTATAGTTTTATGTTTCGAGTCTATAATCTATTGTAAGCTAATTTTTTATAAGATCAATGATACGCTTCCAGAATTTTTTTTTTTTTTTTTAGACAGAGCCTCAAGCTGTCACCCTGGGTAGAGTGCTCTGGCATCACAGCTCACAGCAACCTCCAACTCCTGGGCTCAAGCAAGTCTCCTGCCTGTGCCTCCCAAGTAGCTGGGACTGCAGGCGCCCGCCACAACGCCCGGCCATTTTTTGGTTGCAGCCGTCATTGTTGTTTGGTGGGCCCGGGCTGGATTCAAACCCTCCAGCTCAGGTGTTGGTGGCTGGCGCTGTAGCCCGCTGAGCCACAGGTGCCGGGCCCAGAATTTTTTCTATCTATTACTATTTCAGTAGATGTATATTTCATACTTTATATGGCAGGTAATTTTAAGATTGATTAATTAATTGAATATTCTTATTGGTCTTTATTTGGGGTCTTAGTTGTTTGAGTGTCCCTTTCATATTAAAAAGTGCCAAGTTAATAAATAATGGCCCGTGTTTGAGATAAAGGATATATAGCTGGTTATGCCTCTAATGTAATGAATCAGTTCAATAAATATTTACCGAGTGCCTACCACACAAAGTCTGAAGTTTTCGAAGTCATCCTAGAGAAAGTGCTACTTACCTCACTGCTGGAAACAACTACGGTCACCTTCAAAGCCCGCACTCCCTGTGGCCGTCTGGAGACTGTAGTGATGTTCAGTGATGAAGTGTGTAGCACGTTCTAGAGGATCACTTCACAAACTTAATTTTCTGACCTTGTATTCTGGGCTCTGATATGGACATTGAAATATGACCTATCTTCCTGGGAGCTACCAGGAATTAGCAATGAGGAGTTAGAGACAGAAATTCTCACTTCAGCGTACTGTGTTGAGTACGGGCACTCGGTTCAATGTGATGGTGAAGAACCCAGACTCTGGACTCCATCAGCCTGGGTTGGAGTCCTGGGTCTCCTGCCTGCCATCTGGGTGAGGCAACCTCAGAAGTCCTTTATTTCTTTATGAATATGTACATTAGAAGGTTGTTGCAAAGACTGGATAACACACCTAAAGCTCTTGGCGTACGTGCCTGGCACAGGGTCAGCACTCAAGGAATCTTTGCTGCTTCGATGGGGTGGAGGTGGGGAATGGCGGAGGAGGAGATAGAACCTGACGTGAAGTTGGGAAGAGACACGTAGCAAATGAGCCTGGAGAAGTAGGCAAGGACCACGTCATGAGAAGCTGGGCTTTTTCCTAAGTAAGAGGAAGGTGTTGAAGAGTTTCGGGGAAGAGAATGCTCGGTCGGGTTTGCATTTCTAGCTAGCTCACTCTGCAGTGCAAAGAGAAACTGAAGCAAGCGATTTTATAGGTTGGTTGATAGATGAAGGTCAGAACCAGGGCCATAGTGATTGAGAATGTGGTGTCATTCTTTACTTATTTTCCATGTAACATGCTCGGCTCCATCCAGGGCTTTGTGGGTCACCAGGCTGGACCCAGGTTGTAGGGTCCATGGAAGGCCAGTCCAGGAAGACTCTGAGAAGCCCCAGGCATTATTGGCTGCATAGTTCCTCTGTCCCCGGTGACTGATTGAATGGTCCCTCTGTCCCTCTAGACTAGATATGATTTCTTATGACCACCAAAGTCAAATGTATCCATCTAATGTAAAACTTGGATTCTTTTTTTTTTTTTTTGTAGAGACAGAGTCTCACTTTATCACCCTGGGTAGAGTGCTGTGGCATCACAGCTCACAGCAACCTCTAGCTCCTGGGCTTAGGTGATTCTCTTGCCTCAGCTTCCCGAGTAGCTGGGACTACAGGTGCCCGCCACAATGCTCAGCTATTTTTTTGTTGTTGTTGCAGTTTGGCTAGGGCTGGGTTTGAACCTGCCCATCGCTATATGGGGCTGGCGCCCTACTCACTGAGCCATAGGCACTGCCTAGATTCTTTTTTTTGGAAGCACCAAGGTTAAAGAAGACTAAATAAAGTGACAAAGTAAAGGGAAAAAATTACTAGGCAATAAATCTAAGAAAAAGGAATTTTATTCTAACCTAAATTTTACTAAAATCTTTGTTTTGTCTATTTTCCTTCCTTATGAACATTAGAAATGTGAATCATCATTTTCCTTTTAAATAAAGCTAAGAGGCAAAAATATCAAGAATTCAGTTCCTTCATATTCACTATTTTATATCTCTCTGTGCCCTTGTGTGTGCCAGTGTGGGAAATGGACTGTACGTATTTTGTACACTCTGATTGAAAGCACTTGTAAAGTTATGAAAAGAACAAATGTTTCTGCATATTATAAAGGATGATGCTATTTCTGTTTGTATATATATATATGTCATGCACACAACATAACATATAATTTACCTATTTAAAATATACAATGTCGGCTCGGCTCCTGTGGCTCAATGGGCTAAGGCGCCAGCCACGTACACCTGAGCTGGTGGGTTCGAATCCAGCCTGGGCCCGCCAAACAACAATGACGGCTGCCACCAAAAAATGGCCGGGTGTTGTGGGGGGCGCCTGTGGTCCCAGTTACTTGGGAGGCAAAGGCAAGAGACTCGCTTGAGCCCAGGAATTGGAGGTTGCTGT
>CAUYON010025318.1:0-23184 GCA_963573935.1 Arctocebus calabarensis | reverse complement strand
TCTACAGTGTTCTAATTAGAAAAGGATGCTGGATTTTATCGAATGCTTTTTTTTGCATCTATTGAGAGGATCATATGATCTTTGTTTTTGCTTCTGTTAACATGATGGATAATGTTTATGGACTTGTGTATGCTAAACTAGCCTTGCATCCCTGGGATGAAACCTACATGATCATGATGTATGACTTTTTTAATGATAAGCTGTAATCTATTGACTAGGATTTTGTTGAGAATTTTTGCATCCATATTTATGAGTGAAATTCATCTGAAATTCTCCTTTTTAGTTGGGTCTTTTCCTGGTTTTGGTATCAGGGTGATGTTTGCTTCATAGAACGTGTTGGGGAAGATTCCTTCCTCCTCAATTTTTTGGAATAATTTCTGCAGTATGGGAATAATCTCTTCCTTGTAGGTTTGATAGAATTCTGGTGTGAAGCCATCTGGACCAGGGCATTTTTTGGTTAGAAGATTTTTTTTATTGTTTCTGTAATCTCAGTGCTTGAAATCGGTCTGTTCAGGAGCTTTATTTCTTCCTGGCTAAGTCTAGGGAGAGGGTGTGATTCCAAATATTGATCCATTTCCTTCACATTGTCAAATTTCTGGGCATAGAGTTTCTGGTCGTATTCAGAGATGATCTCTTGTATCTCTTTGGCGTCAGTTGTAATTCCCCCTTTATCATTTCTGATTGAGGTTACTAGAGATTTTACTTTTCTATTTCTAGTTAGTCTGGCCAAAGGTTTATCTATTTTATTTATTTTTTCAAAACACCAACTCCTTGTTTCATTAATTTTCTGAATGATTCTTCTGTTTTCAATTTCATTGATCTCTGATTTAATTTTGGATATTTATTTTCTTCTGCTGGGTTTAGGCTTAGATTATTCTTCTTTTTCCAATTCCATAAGATGGCTTGTGAGTTTGTTGATGCACTCTCTTTCTGTTTTTTGAATGAAGGCATCTAAAGCGATAAAATTTCCTCTGAGAACTGCTTTTGCAGTATTCCACAGTTTTTGGTAGCTTGTGTCTTCATTTTTGTTATGCTCAAGGAAATAAATGATTTTTTGTTTTATTTCTTTCTGCACCCAACTGTCATTCAACAGAAGGTTGCTTAATTTCCATGCTTTTGTGTAGGGTTAAACATTTTTGTTGGAGTTGAGTTCTACCCTTGGTGCCTTGTGGTCTGAGAAAATTCAAGGTACAATTTCAATTATTTTGATTCTGTTGAGGTTTGTTTTGTGTCTTAGGATATGATCAATTTTGGAGAATGTTCCATGGGACGATGAGAAGAATGTATATTCTTTATCTGTGAGATGGAGTGTTCTATATATGTCTATCAAGCACAGTTGTTCTAGGGTCTTATTTAAGTCCCTTATATCCTTTTAAAATTTTTGTTTAGAGGATCTGTCCAGCTCTGTAAGAGGATTATTAAAGTCCCCTGTTATTATGGTGTTATCATATTGCTCAGACTGAGTAAGGTCTGTTTCAAGAATCTGGGAGCAGGCTCAGCTCATTGCCTGTGGCTCAATGGGCTAAGGCATCAGCCACGTACACCTGAGCTGGCGGGTTCAAATCTGGCCCGGGCCCACCAAACAACAATGATGGCTGCAACCAAAAAATAGCCAGGCATTGTGGTGGGCACCTGTAGTCGCAGCTACTTGGGAGGCAGAAGCAGGAGACTTGCTTGAGCCCAGGAGTTGGAGGTTGCTTTGAGCCGTGATGCCATGGCACTCTATCCAGGGTGACAGCTTGAGGCTCTGTCTCAAAAAAAAAAAAAATTAAAAAAACTAAATAAATAAAAATAAAAAATAAAATATATTAAAAAAATAAAAAAGAATCTGGGAGCATTTAAATTGGATGCATAAATATTTAGAATTGAAATGTCTTCTTGTTGTATTTTTCCCTTGACCAATATAAAGTGACCATCTTTGTGTTTTTTTTTTTTTTACTTTAGTTGCTTTAAATTCACATGTATCTGAAAATAAGATTGCAACTCCTCTTTTCTTCTGAATTCCGTTTGCCTGAAAAATTGTCTTCCAACCCTTAACTCTGAGTTTTAATTTGTCTTTTGAAGCTAGGTGTGTTTCCTGCAGACAGAAAATGTATGGCTTGTGTTTTTAATCCAGTCAGCCAATCTATGCCTCTTCAGTGGGAAATTCAAGCCATTAATATTTATTGAGATAATTGGTAATTGTGGTAGTGTTCTATTCATCTTCTTTTGTGAGAGTCCATTGCTTAGTTTTATCTTTTGCATCAGTGTGGAAGTTAGGTTCTGTCCTTTAATTTACTTTGCTGTTGATCCATTTTGATAGTCAGTGTGTAAAACAGGTTGAAGTATTTCCTGTAGAGCTGGTCTTATTGTGGCGAATTTCCTCAATGTTTGTATATCAGTAAATGATTTGATTTCTCCATTAGTTTTAAAGCTTAGCTTAGTAGGATATAGAATTCTAGGCTGGAGATTGTTCTGTTTAGGTAGATTAAAGGTAGATGACCATTGTCTTCTTGCTTGGAAAGTTTCATTAGAGAAGTCTGCAGTCACCCTGATGGATTTGCCCCTGTAGATCAACTGGTGCTTACTCCTGGCAGCTTGAAGAATCTTTTCTTTTGTCTTGACTTTGGACAGGTTCATCACAATGTGTCTTGGGGAAGCTCAGTTAGAGTTGAGGCAACCTGGGGTCCGATATCCCTCTGAAAGGAAAGTGTCAGAATCTTTGGTGATATTTGGGAAATTTTCATTTATAATAGTCTCTAGTATGGCTTCCATTCCCCTGGGGCATTCTTCTTCCCCTTCTGGGATACCATTAACTCATATGTTTGAATGCTTCATAGAGTCCCATAATTCTATTAGTGAACATTCTGCTGTCTCTCTCTTCTTTTCTGCTTCTTTAACTATCTGAGTTATCTCAAGAGCTTTGTCCTCTACCTCTGAGATTCTTCTTTCTGATACTTTCTATTGTATCTCTCAGTTCCCTAATTGACTGCTTCAGTTCCTTCAGCTCTGCTATATCCTTTTTATATTCTTCATATTGTTCACCTCTTAATTGATTCTGGTTTTGGATTTCCTTTTGGTTATTTTCCATTTTATCAGCAGTTTCCTTGATTGTTTCCTTCATTTCCTTGATTGTTTTCATCATCTATATACTAAATTCCCATTCTGTCATTTGTAACATTTCCTTATAAGTGGAATCCTCTGCAGTAGCTACCTCACAGTCCCTTGGTTGAGGGGGGGGGGTTGCTCTGGACTGATTTTTCATGATGCCAGGAGTTTTTTGCTGATTCTTCCTCATGAGTGATTTCTTTTATCTGTTTCCTTGCCCTAATTTTCCTTTCACTTCCTCTTGCTCTTTAAGTTGCCATGCCCCTGGACTAGGGTTTCAATGAGTCCTTTTGGTATATGACCAGAAGGATGAGAAGATTGAAGAGCAAGAAGGGAAAAAAGAAAAGAAAAAGGAGAAAGGAGAGGGAGTGGGTAGAAAAGACTATTGATAGCCCGGCACCTGTGGCTCAATGGGCTAAGGCACCAGATGCGTACACCTGAGCTGTTTGAATCCAGCCTGGGCCTGCCAAACAACAATGATGGCTGCAACCAAAAAAAAAAAAAATGGCCGGGCATTGTGGCGGGCACCTGTAGTCCCAGCTACTTGGGAGGTGGAGGCAGGAGACTTACTTGAGCCCAGGAATTGGAGGTTGCTGTGAGCTGTGATGCCACGGCATTCTATCCAGGGTGACAGCTTGAGGCTCTGTCTCAAAAAAAAAAAAAAAAGAAGAAGAGACTATTGACAAAAAGAAGAGAGGCACAGAAAGAGGGGGACAGGAGCAATATAGGTATACAGTAGGGTACTTTTACCCAACCTTAAGAACCCTCAACCTCAGGGAGTGCCAGGTTGTTGGTTAGGTCAGCAGCTCTTTGCCAGCCTGTTTGGACACAGTACCCCACTTCCGTCAAGTAGAGAGGAAAGACAAAAATGCAATAAATCAAACCAAAACAAGCAAACCCAAAACTTTACGGGATAAAATTGAGGGAAAAACCAAATAATAGGGGTAGAAACACTAGCAAAAATGAAGTTCTAATTGTTGAAAAAGGCAACAATGGGAAATTATATTTAAACTAGAAAAATGAAGAAAGAAAAGAAAGAAAAAAAAGAAAGAAAAATCTATAGGGAAAATGTTGAAATTAAAAACAAAAAACAGGGCGGTGCCTGTGGCTCAGTGAGTAGGGCACTGGCCCCATATACCAAGGGTGGTGGGTTCAAACCCAACCCCAGCCAAACTGCAACTCCCACCCCAAAATGCTGGGCATTGCGGCTGGTGCCTATAGTCCCAGTTACTTGGGAGGCTGAGGCAAGAGAATTGCCTAAGCCCTAGAGTTGGAGGTTGCTGTCAGCTGTGATGCCACAACACTCTACCAAGGGTGATAAAGTGAGACTCTGTCTTTAAAAAATAAATAAATAAACAAAACAAAACCAAAAACAAAGCAGTATATATATCTTGCTGAATATTGTCTGGGCAACAGATGATCTTCTGGGGTATGATATGTTAATCACAATGCTGATACGGCTTTATGAAATGGAGACTAGAGGCCTCTAATGATTTCTCAAACCCCACAGGGTGGAGAGCCTAAATCCTCCTCAGCCTGCTTAGAAAGCACTTTAAATTGCTAACCTGGGCTAAGCAGAAGCTTTCCCAGGAAAGTGCTTGTCGCTGGGATCACTCCTTAAGTGGCTATCCACTTACCCAGTGTGCCAAAACTGGCTCACCCTATGCCCTGAGGGCTAAGGCTGCAAGGCATCTCAGTCCCCGCCTTTAGGCTGTTCTGTCACTTGATTGCAATTGCTTGCTCCCTCCTGATGCTTGTTCTGTGACCCTGAGGGTGGAGCTTGCCAGGACAGTTCTCCCACAATGGCTCCACACGGCCCACAACCAAATACTGGTAGCTCCATCTGGCTCGGTGGCTCAGTCTGGGGCCCTAGACAACACTCAAAGACCTCTGCACTCTTGCCCCAGTTCTCGCAATGTAGTTCAACTGAGCACCAAGTCCAAAAAAATCCAAACAGCTCACAGATAAGGCCTTTCCAGTTTGCAATCTCACTGCTGCTGTACTTACAGCTGTCGGCAGGGTTAGACCTAACGAACACACGCAACCACTTGCCAGTTCTCTGCCGCCTTTGCCTTCCTCAGGGGGTCCAGAAGTCTCACGCTGACTCCCTGTGTCCCCCAAAGGCATGTTTCTGGGCAGATCCTGCCAACCAGAGATGCCTGAAGTCTTCTCTCCCAAGTCTCACCATGCTCAGTTGCAACGAAGCTGTTACTCGGCCACCATCTTCTCCGGAAGTTGCCCAGCTGTTTTTTTGTTGCAATTTGGCAGGAACGGGGTTTGAACCCACCACCTTCAGTATATGAACCCACCCTACTCACTGAACCACAGGCGCTGCCCTTTTATTTTATTTCTTTAGTTTTTCTTTTCTTTTCTTTTCTTTTTTAGAGAAAGTCTCACTTTATTGTCCTCCATGGTGGAGTGCCATGGCGTTACACAGCTCACAGCAACCTCCAACTCCTGGGCTTAGACGATTCTCTTGCTTCAGCCTCCCAAGTAGCTGGGACCATAGGCGCCTGCCACAACTCCAGGCTATTTTTCTGTTTTGCAGTTTGGCTGAGGCCGGTTTGAACCCGCTACCTTTGTTATATGGGGCCAATGCCCTACTCGATGAGCCAAAGACGCTGCCCTATTTTATTTCTTTAGCGGTCTCAGTTCTCACTCTGTTGCCCAGGACAGAGTGCAGTGGTATCATCATAGCTCACTGCAGCCTCCAACTCCTGGGCTAAAGTGGTCCTCTTGCCTCAGCCTCCCCAAGTGTTGGGATTATAGGTGTGAGTCATGTTGTCCTATCAAGGCAGATTAAGTTATACCTCAAAAAAAAAAAAAACAAAAAAAAAGACATGCTAGCTCAGTGCCTATAGTTCAGTGGTTAGGGCACTAGCCACATACTCTGGGGCTGGTGGGTTCAAAACTGGCCTGGTGCTGCTAAACAACAATGACCACTATAACAAAAAAATAGCTGGATGTTGTGTTGGGTGCCTGTAGCTTGAGCTCCTTGGGAGGCAGAGGCAAGA
Source organism: Arctocebus calabarensis (assembly GCA_963573935.1). Taxonomy (NCBI): domain Eukaryota; kingdom Metazoa; phylum Chordata; class Mammalia; order Primates; family Lorisidae; genus Arctocebus; species Arctocebus calabarensis. The sequence continues at coordinate 17,083 of CAUYON010025318.1, read as the reverse complement.
GAATTACCAAGAGCCCAAGAGTTGGAGGTTGCTGTAAGCTGTGACACCACGATACTCTACCAAGGGTGACATAGTAAGACTCTGTCTCAAAAAAAAAAGAGGGAGAAAGAGAGAGAGAGAGAGAGAGAGAGAGAGAGAGAGAGGCAGCTGGCATCTGGTTTACCTGCACAGTCCTCTCTTTCCCAGGGCCCAGTGCACAGTAAGGAACCCGGTCAATGTTTGTGATAGAAAGGAAAGACGCACAGCAGTGGCTCAGATCCATTTCTCTCTGTCTCTCTTGGGATATGCTGCAGGAGCAAAAAGCCCCAGCACCTGAGTGCCTTGAACTACATGGTTTTGGGCAACACAAAAAAAGTATACGTGAATACGCATAGCAGCATTATTCTTAGAAGACAGAGAATGGAAACAGCCCGAGGGGCCATTGAGAGAAGAACTGACAAACACAATGCAGTTCAACACACTGGGATACTGCTCAGCCTTGAAGGGGAACGAGGCTCTGACACAAGGTATAAGGTGGGTGCACCTTGAAGACATGTTCAGTCAGAGAAGCCAGACACAGAAGGACACACAGTGTGTGACTACATTTATATGAAATGTCCAGAACAAGCAGAAGCAGAGATGAGAAGTGCATTTGGGGGCACAAGGGGCTGAGAAGGGGTGGGAAGTGACTCCTGATGGGGAGATCGCAATTCCAGGTGATGGAGTAATTGTGGTGATGAATGCACTTCTCTGTGAATATACTAAAACCAGTGAATTATGCACGTAAAACAGGCAAATTATATGGTATGTGAATTACATCTCAATAAAGCCATTAAAAAATTAGGTATTGGGTGCCAGGCATGGTGGCTCATGCCTGTAATCCTAGCACTCTAGGAGGCAGAGGTGGGTGGATTGCCTGAGCTCATGGGTTTGAGACCAGCCTAAGTAAGAGCAAGACCCCATCTCTCTTAAAAAAAAAAAAATAGCTGATCTTTGTAGTGGGTCCCTGTAGTCCCAGCTACTCAGGAGGCTGAGAGAAGAGAATTGCTTGAGCCCAAGAGCTTGAGGTTGCTGTGAGCTATGATGCCATTGCACTCTACCAATGGTGATAGGGAGACACTATCTTAAAAAAATAAAATGAGATTTTGGCCAGGAATGGTGACTCACAACTGTAATTGCAGTACTTTGGGAGGCCGAACTGAGAGATTGCTTGAGGTCAGGAGTTTGAAAGAACCCTGAGTAAGAGTGAGATCCCAGCTGGGCATGGAGGCTCACGCCTGTAATCCTAGCACTCTGGGAAGCCAAGGCGGGTGGATTGCCCTGAGCTCAGAGATTCGAGACCAGCCCGAGCCAGAGTGAGACCCTGTCTCTACAAAAAAAAAAAAAAAAAGAAAACAACTGGGTATTGTGGTGGGTGCCTGTAATCCCAGCTACCAGCTACTTGGGAGGCTGAGGCAAGAGAATCGCTTCAGCCCAAGAGTTGGAGGTTGCTGTGAGCTATGATGCCATAGCACTCTACTGAGGGCTACAAAGTGAGACTCTGTATCCATAAAAACAAAATAAATATTTTTAAAAAAAAGGAAGAAAGAAAAATTGGCCTGGGCTGATGGTATGCACCTATAGTCCCAGCTATTGGGGACTGAAGCAAGGCAGGATTGCTTGAGCCCAGGAGTTCAAGGCTTCAGTGAGCTATGACAACACCACTGCACTCCAGCCTGGGTGACAGAGGGAGACCCTATCTCTAAGAAAAAAAAATTGTCTACCTTTAGGAAGATAAAGAATTTATGCAACTCAAATATCTTTTTTTTAAGTCTTTTTTGAATTTTATTTTATTATTATTATTATTATTTTTGCAGAGACAGAGTTTCACATCATGGCCCTTGGTAGAGTGCCGTGGCATCACACAGCTCACAGCAACCTCTAACTCCTGGGCTCAGGGGATTCTCTTGCCTCAGCCTCCAGAGTAGCTGGGACTACAGGCGCCTGCCACACTACCCGGGTATTTCTTTTGTTGTTGTTGCAGTTTGGCCAGGGCTGGGCTTGAATCCACCACCCTCGGCATATGGAGCTGGCGCCCTACTCCTTTGAGCCACAGGCGCTGCCCCCCAACTCAAATATCTTTAGCTCAAAATAAATCCTATGCTAGGGAGGCATATTTTGGGGTAGCATGGCCCTCTCTTCTTCAGTTATTGCCTCTACTTTTTTTTTTTTTGAGACGGAGCCTCAAGCTGTCGCCCTGGGTAGAGTGCCATGGCATCACAGCTCACAGCAACCTTCAACTCCTGGGCTCAAGCGATTCTCTTGCCTCCGCCTCCCAAGTAGCTGGGACTACAGGCACCCGCCACAACACCCAGCTATTTTTTTGGTTGTAGCCATCATTATTGTTTGGCGGGCTGGATTCGAACCTGCCAGCTCAGGTGTATGTGGCTGGAGCCTTAGCCACTTAAGCCACAGTCACCAAGCCTGCCTCTACATTTTTTGCTGACTAACCAAGTTTTTTCTTCAATGTTAGGTATTTTGGGGTAAATAATATTCCTAAAGCCCTAGTGTCCTGGGGTCAGTGGGGAGGGGTGGGGACGAGGAGAAGGAAGAAGATCACCTCCCACTCCTACAGGGGAGAATCTCTAGAAAGGATGAAAATCTCAGGGATCAGCTTTGTAAGGTGAGCCCTCTAGAGGCCACCACCACATAGACAGGGCTGTTACTGCAATGGACTTGGGGCCCTGTTTGATCCGCAAACAGAAAAAAAAGTCATTGACTTGGAGCAAAAAATCTTGGCTAACTCCACTTGCAATCTCTGGGTCTGGGGCAGGCTTAACATTGTGCCTTCACAGATAATCTTTGTGTCTTTGGAAAGATGCTAGGACCTGGGAGGCGCCTGTGGCTCAGTGGGTACGGCCCCACATACCAAGGGTGGTAGGTTCAAACCCAGCCCTGGCCAAACTGCAAAACAAAAAAATAGCCGGGCATTGTAGTGGGCACCTATACTCCCAAGTAGCTATAGTCCCAGCTACTTGGGAGGCTGAGGCAAGAGAAATACTTGAGCCCAAGAGTTGGAGGTTGCTGTCAGCTGTGTGACGCCACGGCACTCTACAAGTGAGACTCTGTCTCTATAAATAAATAAATAAATAGGATAGGACCTAAAGGAAAAATTGTAATTTTTTTTGTTTTTTGGAGACAGGGTCTCATTCTGTCACCCTGGGTAGAGTGCCATGGCATTACCAACCTCAAACTCTTGGGCTCAAGAGATACTCTTGCATCAGCTTCTCAAGAAGCTGAGACTACAGACACATGACAGAATGCCCAGCTAGTTTTCTATTTGTAGTCGAGATGGGGTTTTGCTCTTGCTCAGGCTGGTCTCTGAACTCCTGTGCTAAAGCGATCCTCTTGCTTCAGACTCCCAGAGGGCTGAGATTACAGCTGTGAGCCACTGAGCCTGGCCCAGAATAGCAGTATTTTTTTTCAGCATAACAAAGAGAAATTTTATTTAGGAAGAACAAAGAGAACGTTTAGAGCACTTCCAAAGAGACTTGGACGTGGGTCCCTCTCATGAAGGAGGTAAGGTGAGCTAGACAGAGACACAAAGGCCTGCAGGGGTATAAATACCTCTTCATTTGAGGTTGGTTGTAAGTCTTTCACTGGCTTCTCTGTGCCTCCAGGCAGTATTGTTCTTTTCTTTCTTTTTTTTAGAAACAGAGTCTCATTTTGTCATCCTAGGTAGTGCGCTGTGGTGTCACAGCTCACAGCAACCGCCAGCTCTTAGGCGATTCTCTTGCCTCAGACTCCCCAGTAGCTAGGACTATAGGCGCCTGCCACAATGCCAGGCTTTTTTTTTTTTTTTTGAGACACAACCTCAAGCTGTCACCCTGGGTAGAGTGCTGTGGCATCACAACTCACAGCAACCTCCAATTCCTGGGCTCAAGCGAGTCTCTTGCCTCTGCCTCCCAAGTAGCTGGAACTACAGTCGCCCGCCACAACGCCTGGCCATTTTTTGGTTGCAGCCGTCATTGTTGGTTTGGCGGCCCGGGCTGGATTCGAACCCACCAGCTCAGGTGTACGTGGCTGGCGCCTTAGCCCGCTGAGCCACAGGCGCCGAGCCCAGGCTATTTTTTTGTTGTTGCAGTTTGGCCGGGGCCAGGTTTGAATCCGCCACTCTCGGTATATGGGGCCAGCATCCTACTCACTGAGCCACAGGCGCCGCCCCTGAATGCCATTTATAACCTTTACCCAAATCAATAATATCATGAAGATGACTCGGCGCCCATAGCACAAGGTTATGGTGGTAGCCACATACATCAAGGCTGGTGGGTTTGAACCCGGCCTGGGTCAGCTAAACAACAATAATAACTGCAACAAAAAATAGCCAGGTGTTGTGGCGGGCACCTGTAGTCCCAGCTAGTTAGGAGGTTGAGGAAAGAGAATCTCTTAAGCCCAAGAGTTTGAGGTTGCTGTGAGCTGTGACGCTACAGCACTCTATTGAGGACGACATAGTGAGACTCTGTCTCAAAAAGAAAAAAACAATAATATCATGAAGAGTTACACATTCTCAGGGTTTACCCATCTGTTTACCCAGCCATAAAATTTGGCAAAGTCCACAAGCTCCCCCACAGCAGAATGAGTGTAAGTCAACTGGGGGGGGGGGGTGCGTGCTGATCAAGCTGTGTGTATTTGAATTTTAATTTACCACCATGTACAATTTCCATTGCAGATGGGCAGTTAGGTTGCAGGGTCTCTTTGTGAAACCTTCAGACGTGGAATGACTTTTCATTCTGTCTCATAGAGTGAACTACTTAGAGCTCACCACCAGAATCCTCCAGCAGATCAATACCATTAACAGTTAAGGACTGGGCTCAGTGCCCATAGCTCAGTGGTTAGGGCACCAGCCGCATACACGGAGGTAGGTTGGTTTGAACCCAGCCTGGGCCTGCTAAACAAAAATGACAACTGCAACAACAACAAAAATAGCCGGGTGTTGTGGCAGGCGTCTGTAGTCCCAGCTACTTGAGAGGCTGAGGCAAGAAAATTGCTTAAGCTCAAGAGTTAGAGGTTGCTGTGAGCTGTGACATCACAGCACTCTACTGAGGGTGAGGGTGACATAGTAAAAAAATAAAAAAACAAGACCTGACTCAATCTGTTTAACACAGTAATGACATCTTTTTAGCTTACAGAACAGAAAGGCCCAAGCTAGGCTCTTCGCCCATAGCTCAGTGGTTAGGGCGCCAGTCACATACACGGAGGCTGGCAGGTTTGAGCCCAGTGGCCAAACAACGATAACAACTGCAATAACAACAAAAATCATTGGGTGTTGTGGCAGGTGCCTGTAGTCCAGCTACTTGGGAGGCTGAGGCAAGAGAATTGTTTAAGTCCAAGAGTTAGAGGTTGCTGGAAGCTGTCTCAAAAAAGAGAGAGATTTAAGCTAGATCAGTCTTCAGGCACAGAATGATCAAGGCAGTTCAGTGATGTCATCCTTGACCCAGAGTTCTTCCAATGGCCCTATCTGCCACTTAAAGGAGGTCAGGCCCCCTCCTCATCACAGCATTTTGTTTTTTTACTAGTCAAGTGAAGCAGCGGAAATGGAGAAGGAACAAAGGAATCTGCAACCAATTGTGATCAGTTACTTGTAAACACCACTGCACTCAGACTAGTCCACAGCTTCTTCCAGAAAGTCCCCATGCAGACTTTTCTCTTGCTCTCTCTCTCTCTTTTTTTTTTTTGAGACAGAGTCTCTACCCTGGGTAGAGTGCTGTGGCATCACAGCAACCTCCAACTCCTAAGCTCAAGCGATTCTCCTATCTCCTTCTCCCAAGTAGCTGGGACTACAGGCACCCGCCACAATGGCTGGCTATTTTTTGGTTGCAGCCGTCATTTTTGTTTGGCGGCCCAGGGCTGGATTTGAACCCGCCAGCTCAGGTATATGTGGCTGGCACCTTAGCCACTTGAGCCACAGGCACCAAGCCTGCTCTCTTTTTGTTTTCCTTCTTTCCATTCCCTTCCGCCCTCCCTTCCTTCCTTCCTCTCTCTTTTTGGGGCACAGTCTTACTCTGTCATCCTGGGTAGAGTGCCATGGAGTCATAGCCACAGCAACATCAAACTCTTGGGCTTAAGCAATCCTCTTGCTTCAGCCTCCCAAGCAGTTGGGACTACAGGCACCTGCCAAAACACCTGGCTAGTTCTTCTATCTTTGGTAGAGAGGGAATCTCACTCTTGCTCAGGCTGGTCTGGAACTCTTAAGCTCAAGCAATCCCCCTGCCTCAGCCTCAAAAAGTGCTAGGATTAGAGGCATGAGCCACTGTGCCCTGCTTCCATGAAGATTTTTCCTCTCACCTCATTGGCCCAGTGATCACATGCTAATCCCTGAACCAACCAGCAGGGAAGATATCCACACTCATCGTGGAAGCTGTTATCTCAGATTCTTATTTTCAATTTCTGTATTTTAGATACTGTTGATGCCGGTCTGTGTTTACATTTTATGTTGACAGGTAAAACAAATAAGAAATTATGGGTGGCACCCATGGTTCAGTGGGTAGAAATTACAGGTGGCGCCTGTGGCTCAGTGGGCCCCATATACTGAGAGTGGTGGGTTCAAATCTGACCCTGGCCAAACTGCAACAACAACAAAAAAATAGCCGGGCATTGTGGCAGGCATCTACAGTCCCAGCTACTCAAGAGGCTGAGAATCGCCTACGCCCAGGCGTTGGAGGTTGCTGTGAGCTGTGTGATGCCATGGCACTCTATGGAGGGCAACAAAGTGAGACTCTGTCTCTACATGAAAGAAAAGAAAAGAAAAGAAAGAAAGAAAGAAAGAAATTACACAAATTATAACCCAGCTCTTCAGAAACTTATATGGTTCACCTAATAATGAAATAAAAGGGTAAAATTATATTTTTGGGTGAGAGGCTAAACATTTAAATAGGTATTTTTAAGGCAGAGGCTGACAAACATTTTCTTTCTTTCTTTCTTTTTTTTTTTTTAAGAGACACAGTCTCACTTCTTTTTTTTTTTTTGAGACAGAGCCTCAAGCTGTCACCCTGGGTAGAGTGCTGTGGCATCACAGCTCACAGCAACCTCTAATTCCTGGGCTCAAGCGAGTCTCTTGCTTTTGCCTCCCAAGTAGCTGGGACTACAGGTGCCCGCCACGGCCAATTTTTGGTTGCAGCTGTCGTTGTTTGGCAGGCCCGGGCTGGATTTGAACCCGTCAGCTCAGGTGTACATGGCTGGCACCTTAGCCAGTTGAGCCACAGGTGCCGAGCCGACACAGTCTCACTTTTTTTGCCCTCGGTAGAGTGCTGTAGTGTCACAGCTCACAGCAACCTCCAGCTGTTGGGCTTAGGCGATTCTCTTGCCTCAACCTCCCAAGTAGCTGGGACTACAGGCACCCACCACGATGCCCAGCTATTTTTTGTTGCAGTTTGGCGGGGGCAGGGTTTGAACCCACCACCCTCGGTATATGGGGCCAGTGCCCTACTCACTCAGCCACAGGTGCCACCCCAAATAAAACTTTATTTACAATAACAGGTGGAGCACTGCATTAGGCCCATAGGCTGTTGCTGCTGAGGGCATCTGTAATGCAGTTTTGTTAGAGTTAATTAGAAAGAGTAACATGAGCCCATTATCTTTGAAATGTATATTTTCTAGTTGATCACTGAAATAGTCTTTAGAGGGCTTTTCCACTAATAATTTGTGTACAATAATTGGAGAGGTCTCCCCAACAGCCAAACAGTGGTTATCAATACATTTCTCTTTGGAGAATAGTTGGTTTTCTGTTTTGAGTCAGGAAAGATGCAATAAAGGACTGCCTGGATTTTTTTTTTATTAGACAAAGTCTTGCTCTGTTGCCTGGTCTAGAGTGCATGGCCTCAGCCTAACTCACAGCAACCTCAAACTTTCTGGCTTGAGCGATGCTCCTGCCTCAGGTTCCAAGTACCTAAGACTAGAGGTGTGTGCCACCATGCCTAGCTAATTTTACTATTTTTGGTAGAGATGGGGGGGGTGCTCAGTTTTCTCAGACTGGTCTCAAACTCCTGAGCTCAAGCAATCCTCCCACATCAGCCTCCCAGAATGCTGGGATTGTAGATGTGAACCACTGCACCCAGCTATTGCCTGGAATATCTTGTTTTGAGAAAGCAAGGATGCTTCTCAAAGTTGTAGATCTTCTATCGGAGATTATTTGAGATTAAAAAAAAAAGTTCTGGGTAATATTGGAGGGATATAGGAGTCCACTAAATATGATATTCATCAATAAGTATCATTAATTAAAGCTATGTGAGTCTCAATGCCATGAAAGTAGATATTTATCCTCAATACAGAATAACAAGGATTTTTGTTCTTTATCAAGTATCAAGTACTATATTCAAGCCTGATTTTATTCAGATGAACTATTTTCTCAGCATCTCTACACAAAAGGGCTAATACCCCTTTATCAAATTAGACAGGGTGGACATAAAGTTAGTGTGCAATTTAAAATAGTTTAACATAGTAAATTGCACACAAACTTTATAGATAGCTTATATATATATTCATGATGATCCACCTGCAATATTAAAAAGACGGTTAGGGCTCAGCGCCTGTGGCTCAAGCAGCTAAGGCGCCAGCCACATACACCTGAACTGGCAGGTTTGAATCCAGCCTGGGCGCACCAAACAATAATGATGGCTGTAACCAAAATATAGCTGGGCGTTGTGGCAGGTGCCTGTAGTCCCAGCTACTTGGGAGGTGGAGGCAGGAGAATCGCTTGAGCCCAGGAGTTGGAGGTTGCTGTGAGCTGTGATGCCACAGCACTCTACCCAGGGCAACAGCTTGAGGCTCTGTCTAAATAAATAAGTAAGTAAGTAAATAAATAAATAAATAAGAAGATGCTTGGGTGGTGCCTGTGGCTCAGTGAGTGGGGTGCAGGGCCCATATACCGAGGGTGGCGGGTTCTAACTTGGCCCCGGCCAAACTACAACAAAGAAAATAGCCGGGCATTGTGGCAGGCGCCTATAGTCCCAGTTACTCAGGAGGCTGAGGCAAGAGAATCGCCTAAGCCCAGAAGTTGGAGGTTGCTGTGAGCTGTGATGCCACAGCACTCTACCGAGGGTGACAAAATGAGACTCTGTCTCAAAAAAAAAAAAAAAAAAAAACCCAGCACATTGTACCTCATAAATGCAGAAACGTATACAGTTATGATCCAATAAAAATAATAAATTTTAATCTCCCGGTTTGGGATGTCTTTGTTGCCTTTGTTTGATATCCATGGCTGTAAAGTTTTACGGTTTGGATTTAGGCAAATTTCTCAACCCTGAAGAACAAAGTAGCCAATAAACAAATGGGATTTTATAAAATCCTGCACCAAGGCTGGAGGCAGCCTGTTCTGGGAGGTTGGGCTAGAAAGTTGAGCGAGGGGCTGCAAACATAAGGGGGAGGAAGGTGTCCCCAGAATAAGGGAGTTGGGTGTCTTTGCCAGGGAAGCTCCTGCAGGACTTCAAGCAGAGAGTTTGGAGAAAATAGATTCTAAAACGACCTGAGGAGGAGTGGAGGACTGCTACAGAATTCTCAGAGGACAGTGCAAAATGAAAATGTGGAGTCTCTTGAGATCGAGACCAGCCTGAGCTAGAGTGAGACCGTGTCTAAAAATAGGCTGGCTATGTGGCGGGCGCCTATAGTCACTTGAGCCCAAGAGTCTGAGATTGCTGTGAGCTATGACGCCACAGCACTCTCTGAGGATGACAAAGTGAGACTCTGTCTCAACAACAACAACAACAACAACAACAAAAACAGTTAGACAGTGCAGCGCTAAAAAATTGAGTCCTTGTGACAGAGTCCCAGCTCTAGAAGCAACCTAGGGAAAACTCTTTGGGCGATGGATGCTGTTAACAGGGTCCTGAGAGTGCCATGAGATGCACAGTGGCCTCAAAAAGGAGGTGGTGCCTGTGGCTCAGTGAGTAGGGTGCCGGCCTCATATGTTGGAGGTGGCGGGTTCAAACCCAGCCCCGGCCAAAAACTGCAAAAAAAAAAGAACAATGTCTTAAAAGGATGACCAGCAGCTCGCGAGAAGCTTGGAGGCGGGTGTACAACTCTCCAGGTTGAGAGACCCACCTTTGCAAAAGACACACAACTCCAGACAAGGTACCACGCGCCTGGAAATGGAGGGTGCAGCCCGTGTCAGAAGGAGGGCTATCTGCATCTCCGCTTCTGCCCACGGGATGCAGTTCGATCCTTTGGTACTGAGGACAGACCAACAGATCGTCCAATACCACCTCGAGATGAAGTCTCTGAATACATTATTTTCCGTGGGAGTGATATCAAAGACCTCACTGTTTGTGAGCCACCAAAACCACAATGTTCTTTGCCTCAAGATCCTGCTATTGTTCAGTCTTCCCTAGGCTCATCTGCTTCTTCATTCCAATCAGTGGGCTCTTATGGACCTTTTGGCAGGATGCCAACATACAGCCAATTCAGTCCAAGTTCATTAGTTGGGCAGCAGTTTGGTGCCGTTGGTGATGCTGGGAGCTCCTTGACCTCCTTTGGAACAGAAACATCAAACAGTGGCACCTTATCCCAAAGCAGTGCGGTAGGCTCTGCCTTTACACAGGACACGAGATCGCTAAAAACACAGTTATCTCAAGGTCATTCAAGTCCTCAGTTAGACCCTTTGAGAAAAAGCCCAACCATGGAACAAGAGTACAGACCGCCTTGGCCCACTTACCTGCTCCAGCACCTGTTGGGAGAAGGAGCCCTGTGTCAACCAGGCCTTTGCCATCTACCAGCCAAAAAAGCAGTAGAGAATCAAGAGCACAGGCGAGCTGAAGTACATAAAATATCAAGACCAGAAAATGAGCGACTCAGAAATGATAGCAAGAGGCAAGTAGTTCCAGGTGCTCCTTCAGCTCCAAGATGAGTGGGGGTCATCGAGGTGGCAGGGGAAGATTTGGTATTCGGCGAGATGGTCCAGTGAAATTTGAGAAAGTCTTTGACTTTGAAAGTGCAAACGCACAATTTAACAAGGAGGAGATCCACAGAGAGCTTCATAGTAAACTTAAATTAAAAGAAGATAAACTTGAGAAACAAGACAAGCCTGTAAATGGTGAAGATAAAGGAGACTCAGGAGTTGATACCCAGAACAGTGAAGGAAATGTTGATGAAGAAGATCCACTGGGACCACACTGCTACTATGACAAAACTAAGTCCTTCTTTGATAATATTTCCTGTGATGATAATAGAGAATGAAGACCAACATGGGCTGAAGAAAGGAGATTAAATGCAGAAACTTTTGGAATCCTACTTCGTCCAAACCGTGGCCGTGGTGAGTACAGAGGGAGAGGAGGTCTCGGTTTCCGTGGTGGCAGAGGGCGCAGTGGTGGCAGAGGCGGTACCTTCATCACCCCTCGAGGATTTCGTGGCAGATTCAGAAGAGGTCGAGGGGGCAGGGAGTTTGCAGATTTTGAATATAGGAAAACCACAGCTTTTGGACCCTAAAAGTTCTGGACTGATCGTACAGCTTTTCTGAAAGAAAGACAACAAAGTTGCTGCATAGTCTACAAACAAGTCTTTGAAAATAGGTGAATTTCTAGCTCTTCATGATCCTGAAAATTGGTTTCAGTCTTTGCGAAGAATGAAGAAATGAATTCGCTGTATATATGTCACCAGCACTGGGGTTTTGTTTTTTTGTTTTCCTGCTTAATTTCAAAGATAAAATGCAGTTACTTTTGGGGAGAGGAAGGCTCATCTTAAAAAATGAGCATTACATGTATTTGGAATAGCAGAAGGTTAAGTAATTTCTTATGTATAGTTAAACTAAAGCAGTACTTCAAGGGGACTTATAAGTATTTTTTCATCACTGAAAGGATTTTTTTAATCACTAAATTGTATTTGGCAATGATTGCAAGTTGCCTTATAGGCAGATAGGGCCATGATACTGTGTTCTGAGCCACAGGAGGTTGTGTGCGCGTGTGCGTGTATGTCTCTCTCTCTTTCTTTTTGGAAAGCCTGTAATTTGAGATAACTTATTTCATCAATTAATTAGGGTACTGGATGGTAGAGAATTTTATCAGTCAACTATGTACACACAGTAAATACTGTTTCTTAGGCAAAGGTAACTTTTTTATATAGTTGTAAAATTCCATCATATTCCATTGCCAAAGAAACATTAAGAACTTTGTAAGCTGTATAAAAAGCATTTTTTTTTTTTTGAGACAGAGCCTCAAGCTGTCACCCTGGACAGAGTGCTGTGGCATCACAGCTCACAGCAACCTCCAATTCCTGGGCTCAAGCGAGTCTCGTGCTTCTGCCTCCCAAGTAGCTGGGACTACAGGCACCGGCCACAACACCCGGCCATTTTTTTTTGGTTTCAGCCGTAATTGTTGTTTGGCGGGCCCAGGCTGGATTCGAACCTGCCAGCTCAGGTATACGTGGCTGGCGCCTTAGCCCATTGAGCCACAGGCGCCGAGCCAAGCAACTAATTTTTTAAAGAATAAACATTTTAAAGTCAGCAAAAAAAAAAAAAGAAAGAAAGAAAGAAAGAAAATGTGCAGTCTCTGGTTCAAAAACTAAGAACTTTGGGGCGGCGCCCGTGGCTCAAAGGAGTAGGGCACCGGGCCCATATGCGGGAGGTGGTGGGTTCAAACCCAGCCCCAGCCAAAAACTGCAAAAAAAACACAAAAAAGCTAAGAACTTTGGCTAGGAACTATGGTGCAAGCCTGTAGTCCCAGCTACTTGGGAGGCTGAGGCAGGCTGAGCTCGTTGGAGCTCAGGAGTTGGAAACTGCAAAGAGCTGTGATGATGGCAATGCACTCCAGACTGGGCAACAGAGGAAGACTCTGTCTGTCTCTCTCTCTCTCTTTTTTTGCAGTTTTTGGCCAGGGCTGTGTTTGAATCCACCACCTCCGGCATATGGGGCCGGAGCCCTACTCCTTTGAGCCACAGGCGCCACCCAAGACTATGTCTCTTAAAAAAAGAAAAACCTGGCTCGGTGCCTGTGGCTCAACGGGCTAAGGCGCCAGCCACGTACACCTGAGCTGGCGGGTTTGAATCCAGCCCAGATCCGCCAAAAAACAATGTCCGCTGCAAACAAAACAAACAAACAAAAAAATGGCCGGGCATTGTGGCGGATGCTTGGTGTCCCAGCTACTTGGGAGGTGGAGGCAATAGACTCACTTGAGCCCAGGAATTAGAGGTTGCTGTGAGCTGTGATACCACAGCACTCTACCCAGGGTGACAGCTTGAGCTCTGTCTCCAAAAAAAAAGAAAAACCTAAGAATTTTTCCAGATGGCGACAAGGTGACAGTTGTAAGGGGGTGCAAGGGCCACAAATCCCTGAAGCCAGCTCTGGTGGTGACCCAGATTTGATAGCTTTCTGAAATGAAGAAACAGATAAGATTTGATAGAGACTGGACACTCAGTGTGGAATGTCTTGCCAGTGGCTCTGTAGGTGTCATGGAGCCACAGCTCACACAGATAGTGGATGAATGGGCAGGCCTAAGACCCTAGGGAGTGTGAGAAGTCTCTGATCTACTTAACAGATGCTAAATTATTATGAGGTATTGGGTCTCTGCCGACTGTCCTGACCTCTTCCCAACCCTCTGCCTCACTGGGCTTCTGGGGTCCTGGAGGCTGAGTTCAGGACCCTGCCTGGCTTAGGCATCTTCCCAACCTTCTTTCTAGAAGACTTCCCTAGGTTGCACCCCAGCTTGCTCAAGGAACCCAATTTTATGCTCTCCTTTTTTTTTTGAGACAGAGCCTCAAGCTGTCACTCTGGATAGAGTGCCAGGGCATCACAGCTCATAGCAACCTCCAACTCCTGGGCTCAAGCAAGTCTCTTGCCTCCGCCTCCCAAGTAGCTGGGACTACAGGCACCGGCCACAACGCCCGGCTATTTTTTGGTTGCAACCGTCATTGTTGTTTGGCGGGCCTGGGCTGGATTCGAACCCGGCAGCTTAGGTGTATGTGGCTGGCGCCTTAGCCCATTGAGCCACAAGCGCCGAGCCTATGCTCTCCTTTTGTTCCTGCCTTCCATGCCTCATCTTTGTGCCATTCATCTACTGTGACACCATGGATGTGGTTAGCAGGTTTTTTTTTTTTTTTTTGAAACAGAGTCTCAAGCTGTCCCCCTGAGTAGAGTGCTGTAGCATCACAGCTCACAGCAACCTCAAACTCCTGGGCTTAAGCGATTCTCTTGCCTCAGCCTCCCAAGTAGCTGGGACTACAGCCACAACGCCCAGCTATGTTTTAGTTGTAGTTGTCATTGTTGTTTGGCAGGCCCAGACTGGATTCAAACCCACCAGCTCTGGTGCCCTATAGGTGCCAAGCCATGGCTAGCGTTTTGATGAAGTCCCAGCTTCCTCCACACTGCCCCTCACACCTGGCCCCCAGAGGGGCCCTGTGTATGTATCTCTGAGTCTTAAATGCACAGAACATACCCTCCAATGCATCAGCAACTTCTGGGGCTTCGGTTGACTTCTGTACAGAGGGACTCCTTCTTGGGCAGGCAGACACCCTGGCTCCAGAGTCTGGGGTTCAACATTTGGGGGCCAGTATTTAGGATTTGAGTCTGGGGCCTGCATCCTGGGGTGTGGGAGCCAAAACTCTGGACCTGGGTCTGGGTCTGGTGTCTAGGCTCTGAGTTCTTGGGTCTGGCCTCTGAGTTGGGGTCTAGGTGCTAGTTGGGGTTGGGATCTAGGTTCTGGACTAGTGTCTGGACTGTGATCCTGGCTCCAAGGCCTAAAGGGGATCCAGGTACAGCGTGGAACAGGGCTCCTCTGTGACTCCCAGCCCATCCTCCCCTCTCCACTGCTCTTCCCTCTCTTCCCTCCTAACCTCCTCTCCCTTCTTTCTCCCATCTCTCCTCCCCGTCCCTCTCCTCTTTTCCCTCTCTCCTCCCTCCCCTTCCCTTTCTTCCCTCCCCCTTTCCCTCTCTGGAGCCTCTCCCCACCCCTCCTCCCTCCTCGACCCCTCCCTTCCTCGACTCCTCCCCTCTTCGACCCTTCCCCTCTCTCCTTTCCCTACCTCCTCCTCCCCTTCTTTCCTCTCCTCCCCTTCTCTCCTCCCCCTCCCCTCCCCCGCCCGCGCCGCAGCGACAAGATGGCGGCGGGTGGGAGCGGCGGGCGCGCGTCCTGCCCGCCGGGGGTCGGGGTCGGCCCGGGCGCGGGGGGCGCCCCCGGGTCCAGCGCCAATGCCGCCGCCCCGGCCCCGGGCAACGCGGCCGCCGCCGCCCCCGCCGCGCCCTCGCAGCCGGGCCCCGGGGCGGACGCGCAGGCCGCGGGCGGGGAGCGGGCCGAGGACGCGGCGGGCCCGGGGGCGGCGGCGCTGCTGCGCGAGCCCGTGTACAACTGGCAGGCCACCAAGCCCACCGTGCAGGAGCGCTTCGCCTTCCTCTTCAACAACGAGGTGCTGTGCGACGTGCACTTCCTGGTGGGCAAGGGGCTCAGCTCCCAGCGCATCCCAGCGCACAGGTGGGCCGCGCGACCCCGCCCGCACCGGACCCTGCGCCCAGGCCCTCCGCTCGGGGACCCGGCCCCTCCACCCGGGACCCTGGGACCCTCCCCACTCGGGACCCTGCTTCCAGGACCCTCCGCCTGGGGAACCCTTCACCTGGCATCCGAGGCCCCCCTCTTTGTGACCCTCCATCCCTGTGTTCAGGGGCCCCCGTATTCCTGGACCCCTGATCTCTCCTCGCGCGCCTGCAACCCCTGCCAAACCCAGGCTTTGCCATCTCTATGTCCCCCTGCTTAACGACTCCGAGCCCTGGGATCTCCATCAGAGATCCTCATGCCTTTCGGCTCCCTGTTCGTGTTTTTTGATCCAAGGGCCCTGCCACTCAGGTGAAAGACTGCAGCCACACTTCTCCGCAGCCCTTGAGACCCAGAGACTCCTCTCAGGCCTAGGGTCACACCACCTGAGCTAGAGACTGCACCAGCCACTTCACTGATCCCTCCTCCAGCTACAGTTGAAAGGCGCCCCTTGGGCCTGAGGCTGCCCCTTGTCCCTGCACTGCTCCATCCTTGCCCCCTGACTCCCCACCCAAACTCCAGACCCCTGCCCAAGATGCTTAAGATTCCCATCTTGCAAATCCCTCCTTCCCAGAACCCCCCCCCCCAAAACTCCGCGACACCCACCCCCAATCTAGGACCCACCCTAGACTGCCCTTCTGGAAAAGGAGATTTTGAGTCTCACAGGCCACTGTCTGGATACAGCCTCCAGGCAATCCCCTAACTGCTCCCAGTCCCTCTCGCCCAGCCCCCCACTTCAGGGGCAGTGTGGGGGAGAGGCTCAGACTTTCTTGCCTATGGGGCCTGGAATGTTCTCCGGAGCCTACCGTGAGCCGTCCTTCCCTCTTGACCTGTGTGTAGAGACCATGTACAGCTGAGTCCTCTCTGGTTGGGTTTTCCCCACTGTAGTGCTCAGAGGTTCCAGTCTGTGGAGGGTCCCTGGAACCTCCTGTGGCCTGCCCCTTCCCTGTCATCCAGAGGAGCTATGCCCCTCTCCCTTTTTCCTTCCCACAAGCTTGGAATTGGGGGCTGCCTGGTTTGTACACCCATTGGTGGGCTTGCTATTCTGGAGCTTTGGGGGAGGGGTGTATGCAGCTGCATCCCGTTTGGCAGCAGGTGGAATTGGAGCATCCCAAGGTTTCTGTTTGAGGGGACTGGATGGGACCCCCCCCCCAGGTGGTTGCTGATCTTGGGGCATGTAGTTGACTGCATTTGAGAGTTGGTTGGCTGGTAGCAATCTGGGGACAGTAAAGGTGGCGTGAAGACCACCAGAGAGAAGCAGGCTAGGGGTCTGGCCTTGCCAGTGCTTGGGAGGGATCTGGCAGGAGATGGAGGGTTGAATAAGGTGGGATGGGCATGATATAGCTTACCCTTGAGCAATGCAGGGTTAGGGGTGCCTACCCCTGCACGGTCAAAAACTTAACTACTGGCTCGGCGCCTGTGGCTCAGCAGGCTAAGGCGCCAGCCACGTACACCTAAGCTGGCGGGTTCGAATCCAGCCTGGGCCCGTCAAACAACAATGATGGTTGCAACCGAAAACAAAAATGGCCAGGCGTTGTGGCGGACGCCTGTAGTCCCAGCTACTTGGGAGGCCGAGGCAGGAGACTCGCTTGAGCCCAGGAATTGGAGGTTGCTGTGAGCTG
>CAUYON010025315.1:0-13376 GCA_963573935.1 Arctocebus calabarensis | reverse complement strand
ATCTCTCATCTCCTTTCTTTTTTTTTTGAGACAGAGCCTCAAGCTGTCACCCTGGATAGAGTGCTGTGGCATCACAGCTCACAGCAACCTCCAATTCCTGGGCTCAAGCGAGTCTCCTGACTCCACCTCCCAAGTAGCTGGGACCACAGGCGCCCGCCACAATGCCCGGCCATTTTTTGATTGCTGCCATCATTGTTGATTGGCTGGCCAGCCTGGATGCGAACCCGCCAGCTCAGGCGTACGTGGCTGGCGCCTTAGCCCTTTGAGCCACAGGCGCCAAGCCTCTCATCTCGTTTCAGCCTTTTTCAGAGTTGGCCATCACTTGATTTCTGATATATTAAGCACCCATATGGAAAGAACATAAGTGGGCATGTGTGTTGGCTCATGCCTGTAATCCTACCACTTTGGGAGACCAAGGTGGGAGGATCCCTTGAGCTCAGGAGACTGGCCTAAGCAAAAGCAAGAACAAGACACTGTCTCTATTAAAAATAGAAAAACTAGCTGGGCTTTGTGGAGCATTCCTTTAGTCCCAGCTACTCTGGAGGCTGGGGTAAGAGAATTGAGGATCGCTTGAACCCAGGAATTTGAGGTTGCTGTGAGCTAGGCTGACACCCCTGCATTATAGCCTGGGCAACAGAGTGAGACTCTGTCTCACCAAAAAAAAAAAAGAGAGAAGACAGAAGAAAGGAAAGAAGGAAGGAAGACAGGCACAGCGCAACTCCTTAGTTATTACTTATTTACCTTGCCCAATAGGCTAATTGAAGATAAAGGTAAAAGCATTGGCTAATTCACTTTTTGCTACTAAATAAGAAGTAAAGAAATGCTGTGCCCAATGCTTAATGAGGATGCGACTGCTGAATAGATATCTGTAGCTGGGTGCAGGGGGAATTAGCATGACCTTTTGGAAAGTAATTCTTCTCTATGTTTGAAAAATCATGGAAATGTCCATTTTACTTTTACCCTGAACAGGTAATCCAGACCCTCATCAGATGAAAAAGAAATAAAAACTAGAATCATTGACGTGTATATTTATATCCGTCAATAAGAAAATGGCTAATGTGGCATGCCGGCTTATGCTTGAACACAAAACCCTAGGCAGCCGCTAGAAAAGATAATTATATGTCAACTGATTGAAAGTGCAGCTGTGTAAAATTTGGGAAGTCTTTATGGTCAAGAATAGAAAGATAATATAGCAGAATTATAGGCAGATGATTTGTTAGAGGAGTAAGTTTCCAAATTACATCTTATCCATTTTACTTACTTTATTTTTTGTAGACATGGGGTTTCACTGTGGTGTCCAGGCTGGTCACCCAGCCCTGTCCTCAAGTGTCCTTTCCTCCTCATTGTCCAATATAACTATTTCTTTAATAAAAAAGATGCTAACCCGGGCTTTGAAGGTTATCCCCAAATAACATTTGTCTGTGCTTCCCGTAACTATAAATTACCAACATTAAATCACTCATGATAAAGGGAGTAATTTGCTAGGACTGGCTACACAGTTTTCAGAGCCCAGTGCAAAATAAATGTGTGGGACTCTGTGTTCAAGCAGTATTAAGAATTTCAAAACTGGAATCCTAGCGCTTTTGGAAACCGAGGCAGGTGGATTTCTTGAGCTCATGAGTTCAAGACTAGTCTGAGCAAGAGCAAGACCCTGTCTCTACTAAAAATTGAAAAACTGAGGCAAGAGGATTGCTTGAGCCCAAGAGTTTGCGGTTACTGTGAGCTGTGATGTCACGGCACTCTACCATAGTCTCACTGACAAAGTGAGATTCTGTCTCAAAAAAAAGAGAGAGAATTTAAAATAGCAACCACAGAGCATCAAAGCAAGTGCCCTTCTAAGGGTGAGGCCTGGTGGGACTACACAGGAGCAGAGCCACAATTACATGGAGTACTTTGGGGGAGAATTTAAAGTTTAAGTCATGGGTTGCGGATAGTAGCATGCAGCCAGTTTGGCTCCAGTATTTAGTTTTTTAAAATTGTTGCCAATGTTAAGAAATCTAGAGATTTCACTTAAAAAAAAAAGCTGATGTCTGGTTTTTCTTGAAAATGCAGGCATTTGGGCAGGAGAACTCCTTCCAGGTCACACCTCCTGTGTACTGTCAGGCCCACTCTCAGCCCTGCCCAACCCAGTCTTCTCAAAACATTTTTTAATTTCATTTTTTTCTGATTTTAATAGAGATCTACATTCTTTATAGAAAATCTAGAAAACCTCCCCAAATAGTATAAAACTAAAATAACCTATTATGCTACACTCCCAAGAATAACCACTTTTCTCATTTTAATGTATTTATCTCTAGACTTTTTTTCCTAAATGCATCCACTTGTTTGGAAATGTGTGTGTGTGTGCAAGCCAGGCATGGTGGCAAGGGCCTATAGATCTCAAAGAGATCGAGGTGGGAGGATCTCCTGAGCCTAGGAGTTTGTGTCCAGCCTGGCCAACATAGCAAAACCCTATCTCTAAAAAAGAAAGAAAATATGTGTATGTAAACCAAAACAAAATGGGGTCACACTGTGAGTTCTACCTCCTTTCTTTTCCTTTTTAATTTAACATAGTTAAGTATGTGAACAACTTTTTTTTTTTTTTTTTTTTGAGACAGATTATCATTATGTCGCCCTCAGTAGAGTGCTATGGTGTCACAGCTCACAGCCACCTCCAACTTTTGGGCTTAAGTGATTTCCTTGCCTCAGCCTCCCAAGTAGCTGGGACTACAGACGCCCACCACAACGCCCAGTTATTTTTGGTTGTAGTTGTCATTATTATTTGGCAATCCAGGGCTGGATTTGAACCTGCCAGCTCTGGTGTACGTGGCTGACGCCCAAGCTGCTGAGCTGTAGGTGCTGAGCCTAGATCCCAAGTTTGGATCCCAAATCCAAATTTCACAGAACAAATACCTTTATTAAAAGGATTTTCCTATAAAATTTGGATTCAGTCAAAAGGCCACACTCAAGGATCCAGAAGGCCATATGTGGTTCCAAGACTGAAGGGTCCCCGCCCCTGTACGTCTGCTTATTTCCTTACGTTTCTGGAAGAGGGGTTGCTGGGTCAAAGGGGACAAAGTCAACATTTTTGCAAGTGACTTATAGAGGCTGCACATAGCCGCCAAGTTACACAGGGGCCTAGCCCTGCTTTTTCCATCACTCAGGGACAGAGCGAGGGATGGAGTCTTGTCATAAGCAGGGCCCGCATTACGCTGGAGGAAGAGCCACTCACATCGCCGTCATGGGGCGGGGCAGGGCGGGGGTTACAGTATCTTTAAGTAGCTGTAGACCCTACAAAAGAAATTACCTGACCCTTCTGAAACATGCTCCTCAGACATCCAGTCTCAGAGGACGGGGCTGTGGTTTGAGGTCCCTCTCCCCATTAGGGTCTGTGACCCCGGGCTGGGTATTACTTATATATGGCCAGCATCTTGAAGTGGTTTTCATCTTTGGACTTGGCACTTTGACAGAGTGCACAGCTTCCAGGGCCTGGGGGCAAAGAGGGATCCTCAGTCTTGTCTCCTCTGTCCTCCTGGCCATGCTTTCTGGATCAAAATTGCTGTCCTAGAGGGGACACTGTCCACTGCCCCCCCCACTCAGGCACCTAGCTGCCATCTCCTTGACTTTTCTGAAGTCTGTCACCTATGATAACAACAGAAGTCAGACATAGGGCTAGAGTCCCATGCAGGGGTGTGGCATTGGGACTCTGGGAAATGTACTGTCACTTACATGGATGTGTGCCCACGAATATGGTAGGACTTTCATATGGGTGAGGCAAAGGCTCTTTAAATCGGCTACAATGGAGTGAAAACAAAGTCCACACTCCCAGGAAGCATGAATGGAGTTTGAATTAATACAATATCATTCCTAAGACAGGCTGCAGAGACTGAGCTTGAAGCATTAAAATCAGCTGTGGGATAGAATGGAGGAAGGTGTTTGGAAATCATATGTCTGATAAGGGACTTATAGCCAGGATATATAGAGGTCTTACAACTCAACAATTAAAAGACGAATAACCTACTTAAAAATTAGGCAAAGAATCTAATTAGACTGTTCTCCAAAGAAGATATATAAGTGGCCAATAAGCACATAAAAAGATGTTCAGCATCATTATTCAACAGGGAAATGCAGCTCAAAACCACAGGATAGACTACTGCACACCCACTAGAATGGCTCCTATCAAAAGGACAGATGGCTAGAATTCTGAGAGGCCAAGGCAGGTGGATTAATTGAGCTCAGGAATTCAAGACCAGCCTGAGCAAGAGCCAGACCCTGTCTCTACTAAAAACAGAAAAACTAGGCTCAGCGCCTGTGGCTCAAGCAGCTAAGGGGCCAGCCATGTATACCTGAGCTGGTGGGTTTGAATCCAGCCCAGGCCCGCCAAACAACAATGACAGCTGCAACCAAAAAACAGTCGGGCATTGTGGTGGGCACCTGTAGTCTTAGCTACTTGGGAGGTGGAGGCAGGAGAATCGCTTGAGCCCAGGAATTGGAGGTTGCTGTGAGCTGTGATACCACAGCCCTCTACCCAGGGCGACAGCTTGAGGCTCTGTCTCCAAAAAAAAAAAAAGAAAAACTAGCCAGGTGTGGTGGTGCACACCTATAGTCCCAGCTACTAGGAAGGCTGAGGTAAGAGGATTGCTCAAGGCCAAAAGTTTGAAGTCGCTGTGAGCTATGACACCACAGCATTCTACCCAGAGTGACAGAGTGAGACTATCTCAAAAAGAAAAAAAGGGTGCAGTGGCTCACATTTTTAATCTTAGCGTGTTGGGGGACCAAGGCAGGAGAAATAGTGAAAGTCAGAAGTTTGAGATCAGCCTAGGCAACAACAAAAAATATGTGAAAATTAGCCAGGTATAGTGGCATACACCTATAGACTCAGCTACCTGAGAGGCTGAGGCAGGAGGAACACTTGAGCCTAGGCATTTAAGGCTGTAGTAAGCTATGATCACTGCACTTCAGCCTGGGTAATAGAGCAAAGACCTGTCTTTTAAAAAAAAAAAACACGATAATAGCAAGTTTTGGTGAGGATGTAGAGAAACTGGAACTCTCAAACTTTACTGGTAGGGATATAAACTAGTGTAGCCACTTTGGAAAATAATCTGATGGATCCTCAAAAAGTTACACATAGGAAAAAAAAAAAGTTACACATAGAATTATCCTGTGTCCCAGTAGTTCCACTTCTAAGCAGATAATCTAGAGAATTGAAAACATAAAAACCCATAGAAAAACTTGTATATTCATAATAGGCAAAAATGAAAACAATCCATCTGTCTACTAACTGATGAATGGATAAACAAAATGTCTATCAATAATGAAGTACTATTACATGCTACAACATGGATTGACTTTGAAAACATGCTAAGTTGGCTCGGTGCCCGAATCTCCGTGGTTAGGGCCCCAGCCACATACACTGAGGCGCAGGCAGGTTCAAACCCGGCCCAGGCCTGCTAAACAACAATGACAACTATAACAAAAAAATAGCTGGGCATTGTGGTGGGCGCCTGTAGTCTTGGGAGGCAAGAGAATCACTTAAGGCCAAGAGTTGGAGGTTGCTGTGACTTGTGACAGCATGGCAATCCACTGAGGGTGACATAGTGAGACTCTTTCTGAAAAAAAAAAAATGCTAAGTGAAAGAAACCAGCCATAAAAGACTCATCATATTGTATAATTCCATTCAGAACAGGGAAATCTGCTGAAGAGAAAGTTAATCAGTGGTTGCTTAGGGCTTGCAGGAAAATGAGGAGTGAGTGCTGATAGGTACCAGAGATGATTCTTCTCCTCTTCCTTTTCCTTCCTTGTTCTTCTTCCCTTCTCCTTTATCCTCCTGCTTCTTTCACCTTTTTTCAAAAGAAAAAGCCACTCTGTTGCCCCAGGCTAGAGTGTCATGGTGTCAGCCTAGCTCACAGCAACCTCAGACTCCTGTGCTTAGGGCGGCGCCTGTGGCTCTGTGAGTAGGGCACCAACCCCATATACCGAGGGTGGTGGGTTCGAACCCAGCCCTGTCCAAACTGCAGCAACAACAACAAAAATAGCTGGGCAATGTGGTGGGTGCCTGTAGTCCCAGCTACTTGGGAGGCTGAGGCAAGGGAATCACTTAAGCTCAGGAGTCGGAGGTTGCTGTGAGCTGTGATGCTACAGCACTCTACTGAGGGTGATAAAGGGAGACTCTGTCTCTAAAAAAACCCCAAAAAACTCCTGTGCTTAAGTGATCCCCTTGCTCCAGTCTCCCAAGTAGCCAGGACTACAGGTGCCTGGCACTATACCCAGTAATATTTTTTTTATTTTTGGTGGAGATGGAGTCTCGCTCTTGATCAGGCTGGTCTCGAACTCCTGAGCTTAAGCAATTCTCTCACCTCAGCCTCCCAGAGTATTAGAATTACAGGTGTGAGTCACTACAACCCAGCTGGGTACCGGACTAAAATTGGTTGTGATGATGGTTGTATAACCATGTACATATACTGAAAAACACTATACACTTCAAAAATGGGAAAGTGGGTAGCGCCTGTGGCTCAAAGGAGTAGAGTGCTGGCCCCACATACCAGAGGTGGTGAGTTCAAACCCAGCCCTGGCCAAAAACTGCAAATAAATAAATAAATAAATAAATAAATAAATAAATAAAAGTGTAAACATCCATATACTATTAAAAAAAAAACAAGAAAGTTATACAGTACATGAATTATTTCTCAATAATGCTGTTTTTGCAAAATCAGCTCTGGGGCTTAGTGCCTGCACTCAGCAGCTAGGGTGCCAGCCATATAACATTGGAGCTGGCAGGTTTGAACTCAGCCTGGGCCTGCCAAACAACAATGACAACTATAACCAAAAAATAGCCTGGCATTGTGGTGGCCACTTGTGGTCCCAGCTGCTTAGGAGGCTGAGGCAAGGAATCACTTAAGCCCAAGAGTTTGAGGTTGCTGTGAGCTGTGACGCTCCGGTACTCTACTGAGGGTGACATAGTTAGGCTTTGTCTCCCCCCCCCAAAAAAAAATCAGCTCTGGGGAAACTGTTACGAGAAGAAGAGAGAATTCTGTGAATTGAAATCCTATTTTCCTTCCCAGCACCTTTAATGATTGGTCCGACATTGACATCGTGGGGGTGAATTGTACACAAATCACAGTGACGGAATGTGACTTCACTGCAAGTGGCATCTCCAAGGGCTTCCCAATGGATTTCAATGTCACTCTGCGCCTTCAAGCTGAGCTGGGAGAACTCCACTCTGCTTGGGTGACAATGCCTTGGTTTCTACACTACCTAAATGGTAAGAATACATGGGTATAAAACTTCCATTAGATGATGCAGGTTTTCTTTACTTGCCTCTTTAATGAGCAGTGTCAACTCCACATACTTCAGTCTTGCCCCTCACCCTAAATAACCAGCGACTCACACACTCACCTTGGAGGAGAGTGTGATTTGCTAATCCAAATGTGGCCCACTACCTGTTTTTGTAAATAAAGTTTTATTGGAACATGGTTATGCCCACCTTTTAATCATCTATGCCAGCTTTCATGCCACAACAGTAGAGTCGAGTATTTGCAAAGGAAACTGTTGGGGCCTGCGAAACTTAAGTTTACTCTGGTCTTTTACCGAAAAAGTTTGCTAGAAGGGATGCTAGCACATTGGCCTCACTAATCACCCTTAGTTTGTTCTGGTGCAGCTTCTTTTATGAAAAAGAAAGACTTTCATTCACCCTTGAACAAGGTCTGGCTTGGAGTAAATGTATGTTGAGCGATTTCCTGAACAGATGTGTTCCCAGGTAGTAGAAGGAGGCAGAAGAACCTCAGGTACTAGTTCCTCCATTTGTTCCTTCAGTGATGCATCTATCACGTGATCAGCTGCCCCAGTTGTTCTTCAGTGTCTGGTTCATGCACACACAAAGTATAAAACTTATTTTGGATCTTAATTCAAACAAACTAAAGTATAAGACAATTGAAAAAATGTGTTCACTATGTAGATACATGATGAAATTTTGAACAATAATTGTTAGTTTATTTTAGGTGTTATAATGGTATTTTGGTTATGTTTTTAAAGGGAGAGGTGGTCCTGGTTAAGATGCTAAATTTTGTATTATGTATATTTTACCACAATAAAAAATAATTGGGAAGCGGGCACAGTGGCTCATGGCTATAACCCTAGCACTCTGGCAGGCTGAGATGGGGGATTGCTTAAGTTCATTTGTAGACTAGCCAGAACAAGAGGAAGACTCTGTCTCCTAAAAATAAAAAAAATTAGCTGGGCAGACTCAGCACCTGTAGCTCAGGGCTAGGGCACCAGCCACGTATACTGGAGCTGGAGGTTTGAACCCAGCCCGGGCCTGCCAAACAACAATGACAACTACAAACAAAAAAATAGCCAGATGTTGAGGTGGGCGCCTATAGACCCAGCTACTTGGGAGGCTGAAGCAAGAGAATTGCTTAAGCTTGGCTCAGCGCCTGTAGCTCAAGCGGCTAAAGGCACCAGCCACATACACCAGAACTGGCAGGTTCAAATCCAGCCCAGGCTGCCAAACAACAACAACTACATCCAAAAATAGCCAGGCATTGTGGCAAGCACCTGTAGTCCCAGCTGCTTGGGAGGCTAAGGCAAGAGAATCGCTTAAGCCCAGGAATTGGAGTTGCTGTGAGCTGTAATGCAACAGCACTCTACCCCAAGGCAACAACTTGAGGCTCTGTCTCAAAAAAAAAAAAAGAATTGCTTAAGCTCAAGAGTTTGAGGTTGCAGTGAGCTATGACGCCATGGCACTCTACCCAGGGCGACATAGTGAGACTCTGTCACACACACACAAAAAAAATTAGCTGGGCATCATGGTGGGCACCTGTAGTCCAGGTACTGGAGAGGTTGAGGCAAGAGGATCCCTTAAGCCCAAGAGTTTGAAGTTGCTATGAGCAATGATGTCATGGTACCCTACCCAGGTCAACAGAATGAGACTTTCTCAAAATAATAATAATAATAATTTAATAATTCAGGGTGGGAAAGGGATCCTATCTTTTTTTTTTTTTTTTTATGAGACAGAGCCTCAAGTGATCGCCCTGGGTAGAGTGCCTTGGCGTTACAGCTCACAGCAACCTCCAACTCCTGGGCTTAAGTGATTCTCTTGCCTCAGCCTTACAAGTATCTGGGACTACAGGCGCCCGCAACAATACCCAGCTGTTTTTTGGTCGTAGTTGTCATTGTTTGACAGGCCTGGGTCAGATTTGAACTCACCAGCTCCGGTGTATGTGGCTGGCGCCTGAGCTGCTTGAGCTACAGGCACTGAGCCAGGGATCCTATCTTTAAAGGTGTACTAAAGTATTTGTAGATGAATGATAAGATGTGGCTCAGTACCCGTAGCTAAGTGGTTACAATGCCAGCCACATACACCGGGCTTGGTGGGTTTGAACTCAACCCAGGCCTGCTAGACAACAACGACAACTACAACAAAAAAAAATAGCTGGGCATTATGGCTGGCTCCTGTAGTCCCAGCTACTTGGGAGGTTGAGGCAAGAGAATTGCTTAAGCCCAAGAGTTTGAGGTTGCTGTGAGCTGTGAAGCCACGGCATTCTACTGAAGACGACAAAGTGAGACTCTTTCTCAAAAAAAGAAAAGGAAATGATATAATGTCTGAGATTTATTTAAAATAATCAAAATAGTCCAAAGTGCTGGAGGAACAAGGACAAGATGTGTAGTCATAGAAGAAACAAAATTGTCCATGGGTTGATGGTTAAGTTGGGTGATGAGTACATGAGCATTTGCTGTGATCATACTACTTAACTATGTTTGAAATTTTCTGTAATAAAAATAATTTTTAGGGTAGCGCCCATAGTTCAGCAGATAGGGCACCGGCCACATACACTGAGGCTGGTGGGTTTGAACCTGGCCCCGGCCAGCTAAAACAACAATGACAACTACAACAAAAAATAGCCAGGCATTGTAGCAGGTGCCTATAGTCCCAGCTACTTGGGAGGCTGAGGGAAGAGAATTGCTTAACCCCAAGAGTTTGAGGTTGCTGTGAGCTGTGATGCCACAGTACTCTACTGAGGGTGACATAGTGTACTCTGTCTCCAAAATAATAATAATTATTATTTTAAAGAATCCAAGGTTTGTGCTAGGTGCTATGAGGGATAGAAACAGAGAAGATGGGGGAGTCCCTGCTGGCTGGTGATTTGCTGTGGACAACCCATTTGTCCTTCGGTACAGAGCCAGCAACCATGTGAGATAAAGAAGTGCTGGTAGTTTCTGGCACTGCCCAGAGGACAAAAGATGGTAACAGAAGCAGAACTGTGACAGTGGGCCAGCATCAGCCAGCTGTTGTTCCCCGCCCGAGCTGAGGAGAGATGTTCTTGGTTAGTGACTGGCTGGTTGACATTCTGAGCTCCCGTGCTTGTAAAGCTTGAGGCAGTTCTCTGATCACACTGACCCCTGTCACTGCTTTTCGTGGCCTTATAATCAGTAACTGAGGTGGAGGAATAAGTAACCAGGTAGAGGAATGAGATAGTGGCTGGAGGAGTCAGGTTTGGCACCTCACCAGCCTGGGTTCACATCCCCACCCTGCCATTAACCAGCTGTGTCACTATGCATAAGGAATTGTTAGGGCAGGGACTTACGATGCAGTCTGAGAAGATTTCTTACACAAAGATCAAAATAGTAAGAAGTAGGCTCGGCGCCTGTGGCTCAACGGGCTAAGGCACCAGCCACATACACCTGAGCAGGCGGGTTCGAATCCAGCCTGGGCCCGCCAAACAACAATGACGGCTGCAACCAAAAAATGGCCGGGCGTTGTGGCAGGCGCCTGCAATCCTAGCTACTTGGGAGGTGGAGGCAGGAGACCCGCTTGAGCCCAGGAATTGGAGGTTGCTGTGAGCTGGTGATGCCACGGCACTCTATCCAGGGTCACAGCTTGAGGCTCTGTCTAAAAAAAAAAAAAAAAAAATAGTAAGAAGTAAAAAGTTTATGTTACATTAAAAATAAAAAAAGTTTATGTTACCTTAAAGTTTAGAATAGTTTTAAAGAAAGTTTATTTTACTTACCAAAGGTGGAAAGGACACAACACAAGAGAAGGAAGTGTCAGCACAGGGCGGCGCCTTTGGTTCAGTGGGTAGGGCGCCGGCCCCATATACTGAGGGTGACTGGTTCAAACCTGGCCTCAGCCAGCTAAAACAGCAGTGGCAACCTCAACAAAAATAGCCGGGTGTTGTGGTTGGTGCCTGTAGTCCCAGGTACTCGGGAGGCTGAGGCAAGAGAATCGCCCTAGCCCAAGAGCTGGAGGTTGCTGTGAGCTGTGATACCATAGCACTCTAGGGAGGGTGACAAAGTGAGACTCTGTCTCAAAAAAAAAAAGTGTCAGTACAGAAAGGGTGGGGAACTTGGGGTTTTTATTTGGGAGCAAAGAAAAAAAAAGTGATAGTAGCCAACTGATAGCAAAAATGGCTGTGAAATTGCTGTGAGTGCTTTTTCTTTTTTCCCCTTTCAATGTTATGCCACCTCATTAAAGGCCCTTGAAATCTAGTCTGGCAGGAACTGAAGCCAAGCACTTGTACCCTTGCTGTCCACTTAGGGCTCTTCAAGGCTATAAAAAAAACTCTCAAAGATAAAAAGTTAAGCTTGAAGACAACAAGTGGAGGTGTTTAATCAAATCAAGTTCCAGGTGTTTAATCAAAACAAAACAAAGGGGGAAGCTGTGCTGTGAGTTTTCAAAGGGGCAGTTGTATGCTGTGAGTTGATTTCTTTAACTTGCTGTTTGATATTTTATCTTTCTCTGTGCGCTAGTTCATTAACAAAACCATCCTTTCAGGAATGTCACCTCTGGGCTTCAGTGTCCTCGTTTGAGAAATAGGGGTAAACTTACATAGCTGTTAAGACAGATCAGCACGCAGAGCTGGAAGCAGCTCTCTTCTGTTCTGTGTTGTTCCATTCAGCCATTCTTCCTTCCGTGCTTGGAGAGAAGAAGGAAGATTGTTTTCCCCTCTAGAGAAGAGGCTTGTCATGTTGGTAGCATATTCTAGGCCCGGGGCTTGCGTAAGAAGGGCAGGCCTGTGAACACATTGTCTTTTCAGCTGTGAGTCATTAGCTGTAGCTGGTGTCCCATGTTCCCTTGTGGTAATGGACATGTTCATGAAGACGAGAGTTCGTGGCAAGCACCAGGCCTTGCTGGTACTTCTGCAAATCCTGCTGACAGCAGTGAAAGGGGAAGCCGGAGGATGTGTGTTGGCATCTGTGAGCCGGTGGAATGAAAGATCTTTTTGTCACTAGCAGCCAATCTGAGAACGTCACTCTAGTTGGTTAACAGCTGACACAGCTGGTTAATGGCAGGGTGGGGATATGAACTCAGGCTGGTGAGATGCCAAATCTGACTCCTCCAGCCACTATGTCATTCCTCCACCTGGTAACCCCTTCTCAGTTACTGATTATAAGGCCACTAAAAGCAGTGAAAAGTGGGTAGGGAGGGGAGGGGGGAGGTTGGGGTGAGGGAGGGTAATTGGTGGGGCCACACCTACGGTGCATCTTAAAAGGGTACAGGCGAACCTTACTAATGCAGAATATAAATGTCTTCATATAATAACTGAGAAAATGCCGGGAAGGCTATGTTAATCAGTTTGATGAAAATAGTTCAGATTGGGCGGCTCCTGTGGCTCAGCGAGTAGGGCGCCGGCCCCATATACCGAAGGTGGCGGGTTCAAGCCCGGCCTTGGCCGAACTGCAAAAACAAAAAAATAGCCGGGCGCTGTGGCGGGTGCCTGTAGTCCCAGCTACTAGGGAGGCTGAGGCAAGAGAATCGCTTAAGCCCAAGAGCTAGAGGTTGCTGTGAGCAGTGTGATGCCACGGCACTCTACCCAGGGTGATAAAGTGAGACTCTGTCTCTACAAAAAAAAAAAAAAAGAAAATAGTTCAGATTGTATATGAAACCAGCACATTGTACCCCTTGATTGCACTAATGTACATAGCTATCTGTGACTTAATAAAAAAATTTATACATATGTGTCACAATTAGAGGGAGCAAGGTATCAAGTGCTGGTGTTGAGTGTTGGCATGGGGGTTTTGGCGTGGAGGTTGCTGTGCAAGGAGAAAGGACAGGAAACCCACCTTCCTTTTGGGCTAGTGTTGGTGGCACGTGGCTACAGTTGAAAAGTTACAAAGAATGTGTTCTTTTTTTTTTTTTTGAGACAGAGCCTAAGCTGTCACCCTGGATAAGAGTGCAATGGCATCGGCCCAGCACCAGTGGCTCAACAGGCTAAGGCGCCAGCCACATACACCTGAGCTGGCGGGTTCGAATCCAGCCCGGGCCCGCCAAACAACAATGACGGCTGCAACCAAAAAATGGCTGGGCGTTGTGGTGGGCGCCTGTAGTCCCAGCTACTTGGGAGGCAGAGGCAAGAGACTCGCTTGAGCCCAGGAATTGGAGGTTGCTGTGAGCTGTGATG
>CAUYON010025314.1:0-23271 GCA_963573935.1 Arctocebus calabarensis | reverse complement strand
AACTCAAGCTAGACCTCCCATTTGATCCTGCAATCCCATTACTAGGCATCTACCCAGAAAGAAAAAAATCCTTTTATCATAAGGACACCTGCACTAGGCTGGCAGCTCAATTGCTAAAATGTGGAAACAGCCTAAATGCCCACCAACCCAGGAATGGATTAACAAACTGGGGTATATGTACACTATGGAATACTATCCAGCCATTAAAAAAAATGGAGACTTTACAGCCTTTGTATGAACCTGGATGGAAGTGGAACACATTATTCTTATAGTAAAGCATCACAAGAATGGAGAAGCATGAATCCCATGTACTCTATTTTGATATGAGGATAATTAATGACAATTTATCACACAAGGGGGGTGAGGGAATGGGAGAGCAGAGACAGAAAGAATAAGGGAGGGGTGGGGAAAGGCAGAGCAGAGAGAGGGAAGGAGAAAGGTGGGTGGGGTCTTGGTGTGTGCCACACCTTTTGGGGGCAAAACACGATCATAAGAGGGACTTTACCCAACAAATGCAATCAGTGTAACATGGTTTCTTGTACCCTCAATGAATCCCCAACAATAAAAAAAAAAAAAAAAAGGAAAAAAAAAACCCTACACTGACATTGCTTTCTTGCCTCTTATTGCTCTGGTCCTAATACCTACATGACTAATTTTAATAGTTTATAGCAAAAATTAAAGTGCTAATATTTAAAATTATTCATTAGTGTACTTGTGCTTTTCTGATTGGTTAAAATGCTTTTACTCAAAAATCACGTATGTATAAGATTCTACACTAAGCTAACATCGGAGGAAATACAATTTTGCAAAAATTTAAAGCCACAATGGCTCCTTGTTAGCATCCTCACACTCATCCAGTAAACACTTATTCAGTACTCATTGTATGTATGACACATACATATTATATATTCTCTGTTCTTAGCATGAAAGCAGAGACAAAGATTTGGACCTTATCTTAGGACCTCAGAATTTAGTTAATAATAACAAACATAGAACAGAATTATAAATATAACACTAGGTTGGGTGAAGTGGCTCACGCTTGTAGTCCTAGCACTCTGTGAGGCCGAGGTGAGTGGATTGCCTGAGCTCAGCAGTTCGAGACCAGCCTCAGCTAGAGCAAGACCCTGTCTCTAAAAATAGCTGGGTATTGTGGTAGGTACCTGCAGTCCCAGCTATTTGGGGGGCTGAGGCAAGAGGATCACTTGAATTCAAGAGTTTGAGGTTGCCATGGCTATGATGCCATGGCCCTCTACTGAGGATGACAAAATAATACTCTCAAAAACAAACAAACAACAACAAAAAACTAACCAGGCATGGTGGTGCACCATAATACTATACATGCACAAAGAAATGAATGATTAATTCTCTTCAGGAGAGGTGGGTTTTTTTTGACAGACTCTCACTCTGTTGCCCTTGGTAGAGTGCTGAGGTGTGATAGTTCACAGTAACCTCAAACTTTTGGGCTTGAGCTATCTTCTTGCCTCAGCCTCTCGAGCAGGTGGGACTATAGGCGTGTGCCACTTATACCTGGCTAGTTTTTCTATTTTTAGTAGAGACCAGGTCTCTACTCTTGCTCAGGTTGGTCTTGAACTCTTGAGCTCAAGTAATCTACCTGCCTTGGCCTCCCAGAGTACTAGAATTACAGGGGTGAGTCACCTCCCACAGCTGACTTTTGTTCTAATCTGTCACCTGAGCTGAAGTGCAGTGGTGACATTCTAGCTCATTGCAACATCAAAGTCCTGGGCTCAAGTGACTCTTACCTTAGTATCCTGAATAGGAATTTGTGCTAATGTTTTTTCCTGTTTTTTGTAGACATGGGGTCTCCCTCTTGCTCAGGGTGGTTTTGAGCTCAAGTGACTGTCCTGCCTTGGCCTCACAGAGTGCTAGGATTATAGGCATAAGTCACCACACTTAGCCTTGCAGACATTTAAATATACTTATTATGTAGCTAGTGAGCCATTAAAATTTTGTAAAATAAAATTTCTTGGATAAGAAGCGTGCACAATATATGATTAAGTTAATCAAAGCATGTTACAAAATATAATCCCATTTTGTTAAAAAGTTTATATGCATGGGTTTGTGTGGATAGAGAAAAACACATGACATCTATGATTGTAAATTAGTAACCATTTGGAGAGAAATTTGGCAACACCTAGAAATTCTGCTTCTAGATGTATACATAGAAGCACAAGAAGATACTACAAGAAGTTCATTACAGTATTTATGTAATAAAAAAGGAAATAATAGATGAATCAATAAGCATCCATTAAGCATCAACAGACAAATGGATACAGAAACTATAATAGAAACAGGAATGAAATAAAAAGGAATAAAATTCTGATACATACTACAACACAAAGCCTGAAAACATTAGGCTAAGTGAAACAGGGCAGACATAAAAGCACAAATATTACATAATTCCACTTATATGAGCAACCGAGCAGAAAACAGAATAGCGGTAACAAGGGCTGGGAGGGAGGAATGGGGAGTTATACTTAATGAGTACAGTTTCAGTTTGGAATGGTATAAAGTTCTGGATATGGATTAGTAGTAATGGTGGCACAACTTTGTGAATATATTTTATGTTACTAAGTTGTATACTTAGAAATGGTTAAATGGTAAGTTTTATGTTATATATATTTTACTCCACTCATACCCCCTCTGTCTAGTTATGGCAAGTCATTGTTCTGAACATGACAGAGGGCAGGAAGGCTTGATCATGCTATTACTGTTGCCTAGAAAGCACCGAAAATAACCAACTACCAACTGTATTGTTGCTTATTCTTCCAAGCTTTGTTGCTTACCTGTATTAGGCCTGGCATGATCTCTGGCAAAAGCAGGTTAAGGGTTTCCTTGGATACTCTTTCTATCACTTTTGTTTGCATTTTGATTGCAGCCAGATTAATTGGGTAATCTGCAGTTTGGATGATGGGACAAAGCACTTTGATGCACTGCTCTGGACTAATTGAAGTGGCCAACACTGATGCTGCTTCTTCAGCAGATCTCACCACCTAAAACAAACAGGAAATTAAGCCTGAAAGTAATTTTTAAAATGTTACACTATGTTCTAGAGGTACAAATTTCATGAAGTATTTAATATGAGATGATGTTTAGAATATGCTTTGAGAATACAGTAAACACAAATATAAAAATTGAGAGTACAAATAAAACGGACTGGCAAAATGTCATTAACTGATAAGTCTGGGTGATGGACACATGAAGCTCTATTACACTCTTCTCCCTTCTTTTGTGTTCTTTAACTGCTGGCTAAAGTAGTTTTTAAATCAAATTGTGGATTAGTTGTTCTAGGGTGTGAAGTCTCTATTTATCTAGACTACATAATGTGAGTGCAGCCCCCTGCATCAGCCAGGCTGAGAATCTGCTCATTATTAATAACTCTCATCTAAGAAGCACCAGTACCCTTTGTATCACATTAATAAGAAATGAAATAAATCATCATTAATGCATTATCAAAAGTTAACATACTATTATTCCTCCTCCTTTTCATAAACATTTTCTTTGCTTTTGTACTGGACTTGGGGAGGGTAAAACACTGGTGAGGAAAAGAAATGGTTATCTTTCTTATTATTAGAATCTGCACTCTCTAAAGATGGCCTTAAAAACATGTAAAAATAATTGTTTTTTAAGCTCCTTTGTCAGCATTTTAATCTCAATTGGTAAAAGTAGGAAATACACTTAAAAAAATATACACTGGAAGTTGGAAGACCTAGGCCTAATTGTAGCTGTAACACCTTAAGAATGGCAATATTGGTGGTGCCTGTGGCTTAAAGGAGTAGGGCACTGGGCCCATATGCTGGAGATGGTGGGTTCAAATCCGGCCCCAGACAAAAACTGCAAAAAAAAAAAAAAAAAAAAAAAAAAAATTATGGCAATATTATATTTTGTAAAAAACATGATGCCACAGGTCTTATTTGGGATAGAAAGTAGATAACCAAATTAACAAATATTAAATACTTTTCTTTTTTTTTGAGACAAAGCCTCAAGCTATTGCCCTGGGTAGAGTACCATGGCATCACAGCTCACAGCAATCTCAAACTCCTGGGCTTAAGAGATTCTCTTGCCTCAGTCTCTCGAGTAGCTGGGACTATAGGCACCCACCACAACGCCCGGCTATTTTTTTGGTTGTAGTTGTCATTGTTTGGCAGGCCTGGACCGGATTCCAACCCACCAGCTCTGGTTTATGTGGCTGGCGCCTTAGCTACCTGAGCTATAGGTGCCACCTTCAATACTGTTTTTTAAACTTTCACTGAGATGCTATAGATTTATTGCTAAACACCTGCTGAATAAAAAAGAAGCATTACAAAAATCCAGATAGATTTATAAGTTATGATTCATTCTCCTTAAAGGTTCACAGTGAAATCTTTTAAAAAGGAAATTATCCCAAGGGCTTTAGTCTCTCCACATCCTCACCAATACTTACTATCTGTCCTTGTGAATGTTCAGTGACACCTCATTTACTTTTAGCTGCATTTTCCTATGTACTTATTGTCATTGGTAAATTTTTGCAGAAATGTCTATTCAGATTTTTTGCCTATTTAAAAAATTGGGTTGTCTTTTCCTTGTTTAATTGTAAGAGTACTTTTATATAGCATGGGTATTAGCACCTTTTCAAATAGATGATCTTCAAAATTTTTCTCTCATTCTGTGAATTATACTTTCACTTTACTGATAGTATTCTCTGAAGCACCAAAGTTTTAAATTTTGATGATGTCCAATTTATTTGTTTTTTAATTGGTTGCTTCTGCTTTTGGATTTATATTAGGAAATCACTGTTTAATCCAATGTAACAAAGATTTATACCTCTGTGTTCTTCCGGAAGTTTTATAGTTATAGATCCTGCACTTGGCTTTGATTCATTTTACCTCACTGATATTTTAACTTTCCTTTTGGACTGTCTTGGTTCTACCAGAGATACCTGTTCTCGATCAGGTGCTTTTTCTTAGAAATACAGCTCTTACTTGAAATTTCCTTTGCTAATTCTTTCTGAGATTATAATAAAAATCCTCATGGCTATTTAATCAAACCACTGGTTGTACAAGGGGAGATATTATGGTTACAAAGTAATAAAACAGGTTTAGAGAACTTTTTCATGAAAGCTGTCCTTATTAGTTTATTGAATAAACATAACACATAGATACAGTTGTCTATAGAGAATGCTACTTAAAACTAACAATGATTTCTTATGTTCATTGGTTACTTAAAACAAATCAAATCCTTATTGTTACATGGGAAGTGGCAATAAGATTGGTGAACTCGAGGTAGAGAATTAAAAGGGAAGTGAAGGAAAAAATGAAATCAGATAAATTATATCCCAGAGCTGGCCTATTTTAGGTGAAATATGATAGCAACATAATTCATTTAGTAGGAAAAAAATATTTCATTACTTAATCAGGCATTACCTTGAATATCAAGGTAAGTATTCATTAAGAACAGTGATGATTAATAAGGGTACATTTTATACAACATTTACATGTTTCACGCAATAAAATAACTCTCAAGTTACTTACCTCCTTATGAGGATCTTTATGAGCTTCCAAAGTTTTCATGACAGTCAGTTCTGCATAGTTTTTAAATCTTGCTGGTTGATGCCTTAGAATTTCTCTTAAAACCTTTAATGCCAAAGCCCTAATTGTAGGCTAAGAAGAAATAATTAAATGTTTTTAATATTTTAGGTTATAAACAATCTTTAACATTTTCAATTTCTGTAACTTGTTAAGGGTCTTAACATGGGGATAGGGGACAGAACTGCAGATAACAGCATGTGATATATCACATAATTAAGTTTTTACATCTCTAACTGAACATTTATATCACCTTTCTTATATTTGTAAGAAATCAAGAACCAATTATATTCTGACTATAAAATAAGTGTTACTTCTGAGCAACTAATTTATATATACTTTCTTCTATAAGGAATTTAGCTCGCAACCTTCTACTTATCCTTTTATTAATTGTTCAAAATTCTTCACTTAGTGAAGAAAAAGTACTTTATAGTAAAGATTCTATATAGAAAGAAGCAGTAGAATAGCTTCATTTTCTCAATTTCCAAATTTGTGTAGCACCTGACTGATAAACAATCTAAAACAGACAGCAAGAACAGGCAATTATGTACAAATTCTGTCATTTACCTCTTTGTCCCCCAGGGTTTCAAGCAATAAAAGCAGTATTGTTTTGAAGTGTTCATCCCAAACACTGAAAGATTCTTCCTGTGTCAGTTTCATAAGTTCATAGAGGGCGATTTTTCTTTCTTCTACACGTTCATTATGGTTAGACAGCTCCTTCAACAACTCTGCAACTAGGTCAGAATGGTCTAGGGAAAGATCTGTCAAAGGGACATGATATTAATTCAGTAACTTTATAGGTTGACACTGATAAGTATGGGGATGACAACTTTATAACACTATGAAACACAGACATATCAGTGGTTATAAAAAAGAAAAAAAAAGACATTAAGTAATTTTCTTTTTAATCTTGTCATCCCCAAAACATAAATGCTATTTTAAAACTTTTTATATAATCAGGGGATTACAGTTAAAGTAAAAAAACATGCTCTCCTTTTTAATAATAAAAAAATATATATAAGAGACCAGCATAATGAACTCCCATATGAATCACCAGATTTAACAGTTTTCAAGATTTTACCATTCTTACCTCATCTTGGTCCCTATGTCCTTTGTTTTCCTACATATTTTTAGCAAACCCCAAATATGTCATTTCCTTCCTTATATACTTCAGTATGCATTTTCTATGGTGTCACACCAGGAGGCTTACAATGTCTAGATATTCCACTTTTAGCGATGTTAGTAATGATCACTGGTGATCCAGTGATCCACTTTTAGCGATGCTAATAATGACCACTCATCCAACCATTGTAAGGTTCCCTATCCACCTTTTAGAGTTATGGCTTTGCCCACTGATTATTGCTTAGTTATTTTAAAGTTTAAAATGGTGGTTAAACCATTCCTTTCATGAGCTAGAATATTCTGTAGAGAGTAACTTTATCAACTGGAGCTATTCTGAATACCCTGAAATATCATTTGATAGAACAGGCAGAAAAGATGGTTACTATAGTTCTCTTTAAATTTCATAATCAAGAGTTTGGCTTAACAGTTATCAAAGAGTTTTGATTTTTTTTAAAACTATAAAACTCATAAATTTTATTATTTATTATTTTTTTTGAGATAGGGTCTTGTTCTTGTCACCCAGGCTGGAGTGCAATGGCACAATAATATCTCACTGCAGCCTCAAATGATCTTTTTGCTTCAGCCTCTGAGTAGCTGAGACTATAGGTGCCTGCCACCAAGCCTGGTTGATTTTTTTTTTTTTTTTTAGGCAGAGATGGGGTCTTGCTATGTTCTCCAGGCTGGTCTTGAACTCTTGGCCTCAAGCAATCTTCTTGACTTGGCCTTCTAAAGCGCTGGGATTACAGGGTGTGAGCAATGTACCTGGTTAAAGAATACTCACTTATTGCTTATTTTTCAATAATCATTAAATAGTGCTTTGAATAATTTTTGTGGAAATGACGATTATGTCTAGAAGTTCACGTCTGAACATTACAAAATACCAGAGTTGTTCTTGAATTCTTTTGATGATCAAATACCTGATAAATTCAGGCCAGGAGGACTTTGGCAGGCAGTGGCCTTAGTTTGTGCCATAGATTCAATTTCTTCCTAACTTCTTCTCTGGGCATACTACAGACCAATATTAAAAAAATATGGCTAGTTTAACAAGAACTACTGCAGTAGGTCAAACACATCTCTACAAACCCCACAAAAATAACTCCTGTAAAGTTATTAGATCACAGATAACAGATGATCATTCTAATTAGCATGTATTCCATTTTAGCTAAATAAAGGTAATTCACAAGAACATGCTCTTCAAAGGAAGTCAGTTCTCTTTTCCATGAAAGTTGGCATTGCAATTGCTCTGGCAGATAATTAGAAATGACTCAAGATAATGGTCTGGATAGATGACTGGCAGAAAAATACTTTCTGCCACAGAAAGCACATTAATCATCAAATACAGAACTGAACTATTTGTATTACACTAACGAGATAAATCTAAGGTATTTAATTTTCCTCTTTTGACACAGAAGGCCACTGTGGTCAAGTGAAAAGAATGTGGGCTTTGTACTTACACCAAACATCTGCCTTTCACTCTGTGTGATTGGGGGCATTTTCTTAATATATGTGTTGCCAAAGGAAGCACACAATTGGGGCAATTTGTTAATTACTGCTGAGAGCAACAGGTAGGAAGGATGTCCACACAAAGTGGTGATCAGTGTGAGCTCTTGGAGCTAATGTAGAGTGAGAAAGGTTATCCATGGCTTTGGGTGAGGGTAGAATGGAACAGCCTAGCAGGATAGTAGTAGATCTATGCAAATAAGAAGGTGGTAGCAGAGATAAAAAATTGGTTGCATACAGACCATTCCAATAAGCATATATTAAAGATAATAAAAGCTTGGTTTCTTGCTTTCAGTAAAAAGGGGTTATCAATATGGAAAAGAAGGAAATTAGAATTAATCTGATGGTGTTAGAATGGAATTGCCTCTTTTGGTGTAAATACATAGCTTTAAATAAAGAAACAGAGATGTATATGTCTACACACACACACACACACACACACACACACTTGCACATATTCTCTAGCTCTAGCCATGGTGAGTTCGGGGGAGTAATGATATCTTATAGGTATTAAGTTTATCTAGTGTCCAGACTTTAACCGTGAAAAACCATTTTCTTTCTATTAAATGGAACAATGAATCCTTGGAAAAATGATTGATTCCAGGATTTAAGCAGGGACTGATAGCAAGGATGGGGACATGTCTAAAAAACACCAAGAGCCAGTTTGAAGGCGATCGTGCCAGTCAAATCAAGGACAATTTGAGCATCAAAATAATGACAGTTACAAATTATAATCTATTAAATATAACAGGAAACAATGAGTCTATACAGTTATAAACATGCACATTTTTTTCATATTAATACATTTTAAGTTTAATGAGGAACTCATTTAGAATCTCTCTTTACAATACACTTATTACAAACAAAAAGAGTAAATTCAAGGTGAAGAACCTGGTAACCACCACTATAATTAAGTGATCAAAGTTAACATAACCAGTCACAGGACAAAATGAAATCTTGTATTACTATTTGATAGGGTGCAATGAAAAGAATGCACTATCACTTCTGTGATACTTAATATGAAGAATGTATAATTTGATTCAAATCATGAAAAAAATCAGAAAAACCTATATTCAGAGACATGCTACAAAATAACTGGTTTTTGATCTTTGAAAGTGCCATGGTCTTGAGAATTAAGGAAAGACTGAACACCAAAGAAGAATAAGGAGACATGATGATTAAATACAATGTGTGATTCTGAACTGCATCTTTTAACTATACTATTGGGAGATTCTGGGACGATGGTGGAGTAAGAAACACCTGTACTTTGAACTCTCACCAATTGTATTGGCAGAATCTGTATGATTTAATTATTTTGGAACTCTAGAGTCTATTAAAAGGTTGCAATTTCCAGGGAAAGGGTTGAATGGTAAAGTGCAGTTAATTTCTATTAATTTCAGCTCTTAGCACAGTAGCAACTACCCATCCCTCTAATCCTCTGGCAAGCAGCTCTGCATGCATTCGTGGAGTAGTTTGCACACAGCTTGTGGGAGCCTGAGTAAGCAAAAAGAATCTTGTCCTCAAAGTAGCAAGGATCTGTGCTCTGATCATTGTTACATTTTTTTCCTTCTTCCAAAGACCTTTTCCAAATCATAATCACTGCTGATTCTGATCACAGAGGTGGAGAAAAAAAGGGGAACAAGCCACTGTTGTTAAACCTTTTCTATTGTTGCAAGCCCCTCTCCCTCTCCCTCTAGCTAAAGTGACTTTCAAGGGCATAAAGGACTGGCATTCTTTCTCCAATCCCCTCCTTTTTCTCTATTTCCCTTTTAGAAAGCCAGATAACAAAGACCAGGATATTCCAAAATGACGACATATACAGAGAAAATTAGAAAGTGGCAATGCATGCTCAGGAAAAGATACAGTAGGCTCAAAAAAGAGGAGAGATTTTTAGTTTAAACCTCAGAATGATACTTGGTACAGTGATAGCCTACAACAATCAAAACCAAAAGCAATAAACAAGAAGAAAACAACAAATACTGGGGTGGGGGGAGAATGTGATTTCCAGAGTCATCACATTATTAGATTCAAATGTCTAGTTTTCAATAAAAAAGTAATAACACACACAAAGAAACAGGAAGCATGGCACATTTAAAGGAAAAAAATGAAAAACTGACTTGAAAAAGATCTGATGCCTG
The DNA here is from genome assembly GCA_963573935.1 of Arctocebus calabarensis. Lineage (NCBI taxonomy): Eukaryota > Metazoa > Chordata > Mammalia > Primates > Lorisidae > Arctocebus > Arctocebus calabarensis. The sequence goes on along the minus strand of CAUYON010025314.1, from coordinate 12,929 downwards.
ACCTAGGCAAAGTCTCTAAACAACTGTCTTAAAGATGCTTGAAGAAGTAAAAAAAAAGACGTGGAGAAAGTGATGAAATTATGTAGGAACAGAGTGGAAATATCAATAAAGAGTACCTCAAAAAGAAGCCAGATGAAATTATGTAGGAACAGAGTGGAAATATCAATAAAAATACCTCAAAAAGAAGCCAGAAAGAAATTCTAGCTCTGAAAAGTACAGTAGCTAAAATAAAAAATTTACTAAAGGAGTTATTCCAAAAGCGTAATTGAGCAGATTCAGTGAACCTGAAGGTAGGGCAATAGAAATTATCAAGTTTGAGGAAAAGAAAAAAAGATGAAAAGAAAGTAAATAGACAAGAGGTACATGTGAAATGCCACTGGGTGAACAAACCTATTCATTGTGGGAGAACCAACAGAGAGAAGAGAGAAAGAAAGAGGCAGAGAGAATATGTGATGAAATAATGGCTGAAAACTTATCAAATTTGATAAAGAAATAAACATAAGTATCCTATAAACTCAACTCTAAGGAAAATGAACTCAGAGAAGCACTCAGAACTCAGAGACATATTATAATCAGACTCTGAAAGGGCAAAGACAGAATCTTTTAAACAGGAAGAAAGAAGTGACCTGTCACCTACAAAGGATGCTCAGTAAGACTGTCAGTAGATTTCCCATCAGAAACTTTGGAAGCCAGAAGATAATAAGCTAATATATTCAAAATGCTAAAAGAAAAAACCCATCAACCAAAAATCCTGGATGTGTCAAAACTTTCCATCAAAAGCAAGGGAGAAATTGAAAGTATACTAGTCAGTGACGCAAAACCATATAAAGAAATAAAAAACTCAAAAAAGGTACATTAGTATATGGGCAATTGGACATAGTATAGCTAGTATTGTAACAAAAGACTATAACTCTACATATATCACTTTTGTACATAATTTAAGAGAGTAATATTGTAAAAGATTTATTAGTTTATATTTTTGAACACAATTGTACAAAGATCTAATTTTGTGACACTGACAACTGAAAGGGGTGAGGTCAGAGAAGGAAAGGTACAGAGATTTTCTGTTTTACTGAAGTTGAACTGGAACAAATTCGTAGTAGTGTTGTAACTGTATATGTTATATGTAATCCTCAGGGAAACCAGAAAAAAAATGGCTATGGAATATACATAAAAGTAAATGAGGAAGAAATATAAACAGTAAATATATAACTACAAAAAATCATCTAAATGCTAAAGAAGATAGTAATGTAGGAAATGAGTGACAAAAAAGCCATAAAGCATATAGAAAACAAATAAAATAAGTTTTTCCTTCACTTTAAATGTAAATTGATTAATCTCTCCAATCAAAAGACAGAGATTAGCAGATGGGATAAAAACACATGATTGATATGCTATCTATAAGAGACTCATCTTAGATCCAAACATGCAAATGGGTTGAAAATAAAAGGATGGAAAGAGATATATCATGCAAATAGTAACCAAAGAGAGCAGGAGTGGTTAATATCAGACAAAATAGAATTTAAATAAAAAAAGGTAATAAGAGACAAAAAAGAACCAAAGAGGTGAAAGACTTACACAATGAAGACCAGAAAACACTGCTGAAAGAAATTAAAGAAGATATAAATAAATGGAAGCACATCTCATTTTCACAAATTAGAGACTAAATATTGTTAAGATGTCAATACTACCCAAAGTAATCTAAAGATTCAATGCAATCCCTATCAAAATTCCAATGTTTTCTGCAGAAATAAAAAAACTATTGTAAAATTCACATGGACTCAAGTGACCCCAAGTAGCCAAAACAATCTTGAAAAAGAATAATGTGGCAGGAGTCCCATTTCTTCCTGATTTCAAAACTTACAAAAAAGCTATAATAAGCAAAACAGTTTGTTATTGGAATTAAGACAGATATACAGAGAGCCCAGAAATAAATCCTAGCATTTATGTTCAAATAATTTTTGACAATGGTGCCAAAGCCATTCAATGGGAAAAGGATGGTCTTTTCAACAGCGATGAGAAAATTAGATATTCACAAGCAAAAGAGTGAAGTTGAATCTTACCTCACATGATTTACAAAAATTAACTCAAAATGGATCAAAGACTAAATGTGATATCTAAAACTATAAAACTCTTAGAAGAAAAATAAAGTAGAACCTTTATAACATTAGGGTTGGCAGTGATTTCCTGGATATGACACCAAAGGTTAACAACAAAAAAAAATAAACAAACTTCATGAATTTAAAAACTTTATGTACTACATACCAAAAGATAATGGAGTAAAAAGGTAAACTGATTCAAAAATGGGCAAAAAATTAGAAAAGATATTTTTACAAAGATGATATACAAACAGCCAATAAATGCATCAATGTCACAAATCATGAGGGCAATGAAATTCAAAACCACAATGAGGTATTGCCTCATATCCATCAGGATGACTACTATTAAAAAAGCCAAAATATGGCTTGGCGCCTATAGCTCAGTGGTTAGAGTGCTGGACATATTGAACCCAGGCCAGGCCTGCTAAATATTATTGACAACTGCCAGGCAGTGTCACAGGTGCCTATAGTCCCAGCTAATGGGGAGGCTGAGGCAAGAGAATCACTTAAACCCAAGAGTTCGAGGTTGCTGTGAGCTCTGACACCCTTACACTCTATGGATGGAGACATAGTGAGACTCTGTCTCAAAAAAAAAAAAAAAGAAGTACTTATAGTAGTCAAAATCATAGAGATAGTAGAATGATTGGTAGGGAGTGGAGAGTTATTACTTAATGTGTATTGAGTGTTAGTTTTACAACATGAAAATAATTATGCTATGGAGATGGATGGTTGAACAACAATATGAATGTGTGATCATAATGTACTGTAGCCTGGAATCATGGTCTCTAGAATCATTTACTGGTCTCTAGGGACTCTTCCATCTCAGCCTCCTGAGTAGCTGGGACTACAGGTATATGCTATCCTGCCTGGCTAATTTCCAGTTTTGATCAACGTTATTGTGGTTATATAGGACAATGTTTTTGTTGAAAATGAATCTTACAGTATTTGGGGCAATGCAGTATCATGTTGGTAACTTATCTTCAAATGATGCAGGAAGTTCTTTTGAACATTTAAACATGAAAAAAATGTATATACATAATACGTACATATTATATAACCAAGACAAGAAATGTCAGTGGATCCAATGTAGTCTGCAAGTTTGTGACCCACATGCATAAATAATTTTTAAATAACAATGTTGTTAAAGCTAACTTTCAATTTACTAGCTACCATGTAGTGTTCAAAAAAACACTTTCATGCTCAGTCCAATTTATTCATTCATATTGCACTGCTATCACGACTAAACTTCAACAATACACTTAATGATGTGTGAAAGATGAAAACACATCAAAGCCCATAAAATGGTAATTTTCTACATTATTATGCAATTTTGACGCACTTTGTAAGTTGCCATAATTTGGGCTTTGTGATATTTGTGACACCCTTTTAACATAAGAGGGTGATAAAAAGGTGATTCCTTGAGAGACTCTACCTAACAAATTCAAATATTGTGGTTTGGTCATTTATACCTTCACATTAACCTGAAAAAAAAAAATTCTCCAACATCATTTGTAATTAAAGAAATACAAAGGATGTTACTTTTCCACTCATCAAAATTACACAAATCAAAAAATATATCTAATGTCTAGTTCCTCAATCTCCTTATATATTAGGATGACCTACTTTGTATCCATTATAATTACAAAAAGTAAAAACATTTAAACATTCTGCTGGTGAGGTAGGGGCAAGATGGCTGACTGGAGGCAGCTTCCGAAAGAGGCTCTTGTCCAAAAGGAAAGATAATGTCTAGAAACTACCCAATTAAGCTTAAGACTGGGAGTCCAGCAGAGAGAGAGAAGTGATAACTGCAGGTCACCTCTGCTGAGGAAAGCTGCGACTCCAAGAAAGCAAGCTTCAGGTACATAATTCATCTGAAAAAAAAGTGTCCAACCCCTCCCCCAAGAAAGCTATGGTTTTTTGTTTCCTTTCTTTTTTCTCTTTGCTAGCTCCTGCGGGTTTTCTGTTTCTTTTTCTTTTTTTTTTTTTGAGACAGAGCCTCAAGTTGTCACCCTGGGTAGAGTGCCATGGCATCACAGCTCACAGCAACCTCCAATTCCCGGGCTCAAGCGAGTCTCCTGCCTCTGCCTCCCAAGTAGCTAGGACTACAGGTGCCTGCCACAATGCCCGGCCATTTTTTTTTTTGGTTGCAGCCGTCATTGTTGTTTGGCCTGCCGGGGCTGGATTTGAATCCACCAGCTCAGGTGTACGTGGCTGGCACCTTAGCCCAGCCACAGGTGCCAAGCTGCTCCTGCGGGTTTTCTATAGACAAGCGGTGAACTATGGACCTCCTGTCTCACCCTACAGGTGAGTACTGTGGGAAGTGGGGACTACTTCCTCAGAGGGACTCTCCTGTGATTCTGAACACTCTCTTGCTAGGCAGAAAAACTGAACTAAAGTTTTCCCTGCCATTCTGAACTTACAGTACACCCTTCCCCCTTACCTGACGAATCAGAAGCCTAACCCCTGCTGAGACTGAGGGAACAGGTTCTTGAGCAGCACCCTGGCTCCCTGTCTGCCGGACCAGGTGCCTCTGGGCAAAAGACTCTGGGGGTTGCCCCTGTCCATCCCGGACAGGGACTCCGCCAGTGAGGGTGTGGCTCTGCATGCCCTAGGGAGCCAAGGACTCCACCAGTGCCTGCCGGGTATCTGCAAGCCCTTCCTGGTCAGGGACTCCGCCAGCAACAGCAAGGTCTGGGGCCCCATGCCTGCCAAGCCTCCGCCAGTCCAGACCAGGAACTCTGGGAGCCAAGCAACCTGCGTCCTCCATCCTGTACCCTCCCTGACTTTGCACCAGCCCTGCCTGTCTGGCCAGGGACTCCAGAAGCGGGGTGACCCAGGCCCTCCCTCCAGAGTCCTCCTGGCCTCTGTGCAGAGCCCTCCTCCCAAACAGAGACTGCTGGAGCCGGGCTCTCCTTGCCAAAGACACAGGGTGCCAGGCACTCTCAGACGGTGTGCACTACCCCCTGCCCTGCTGCCGGTCTGAGGGTGCCACACTCTGGAGCTGCTCCCACAGCCAGAACTCCTTGGCTGGGACAGTCCCAGAGGAGCTACACACAAAGAGTCACTCCCTAAAAAGATCCAGCAACAATAGAGTGATCCCACCAGGGTTTAATCTTGAAGAGACACCTCCCCAACTCTGAGGACAGCCAGAGGTAACGGTGAAAAACAACCATGAGGCAGAATCAACTGACAAACTCTGGTAACATGAATAATCAGAATAGATCAACTTCCCCAAGGAATGAAAGGCAGACACAGTACAAGATCCCATGCATAAATAAATGGCTGAGATGTCGGAAATCGAATTCAGAATCTGGATAACAAATAAGATCAACAGAATGGAGGAAAAGATGGAATTAGAATTTTAAGCAGTAATCCAAAAGATGTCTCAAGAATTTAACGAATTCGGATCGGCGCTGTGGCTCAACGGGCTAAGGCGCCAGCCATGTATACCTGAGCTGGCGGGTTCGAATCCAGCCCAAGCCCGCCAAACAACAACAGCGGCTGCAACTAAAAAATGGCTGGGCGTTGTGGCGGACGCCTGTAGTCCCACCTACTTGGGAGGCGGAGGCAGGAGACTCACTTGACCCCAGGAATTGGAGGTTGCTGTGAGCTGTGATGCCACGGCACTGTCTCCAGGGTGACAGCTTGAGGCTCTGTCTCAAAAAAAAACCAAAAAAACAAAAAAAGAATTTAACGAATTCAAAGACAAAATGACCAAAGATTTTGACACATTGAGGCAAGAAGTTGCAGCCCTCAAAGATCTGAGAAATACAGATCTGAGAATCCCTCAGTAACAGAATGGAGCAAGCAGAAGAAAGGATTTCTGACACTGAAGACAAAGCTTTTGAACACTCCCAATCTTTCAAAGAGGAAGAGGAATGGAGGGCATAAACAGATCACTCTCTCAGAGAGCTCTGGGATAATTCAAAGAAAACCAATATTCGCCTTGTTGGGATCCCTGAAAGCAACGAAGTGGCTTCACAAGACACAGAATCTCTTCTTTATGAGATTATGAAAGAGAACTTTCCAGACATGCCAAGAGATTCTGAAATTCAGATAGCAGTTTCAGAACTCCAGCATGATTTAACCCAAATAAGACATCCCCAGACACATCATAATCAATTTCACTAAAGTTAAAATGAAGGAGAAAATTCTGAAAGCAGCCAGACGTAAGAAAACCATAACCTACAAGGGGAAGAATATTAGAATAACTGCAGATCTCTCTGTTGAAACCTTTCAAGCTAGAAGAGAATGGTCATTGACTTTTAATCTCCTAAAACAAAATAACTTTCAAACCAGGATCCTGTATCCAGCTAAACTGAATTTCATTTATTATGGAGTAATTAAATACTTTAATGACATCCACATGTTGAAGAAATTTGCCATAACTAAACCAGCTCTTCAGGATATTCTCAGACCTTTCTTCCATAATGACCAGCGTAATTCTCCACCACAAAAGTAAACCCACTCAGAAACTTTTCATCAAATTCCAACTTCCACAGTTGCAAAAGGATTAAAAATCCACTGGACTTTCAAAAGGCTTATCAATATTCTCAATTAATGTGAATGGTTTAAATTGTCCTCTAAAGAGGCACAGGTTGGCTGACTGGATATAAAAACTCAGGCCAGATATCTGCTGCATACAAGAATCTCATCTTACTTTAAAGATAAATATAGACTCAAGGTGAAGGGATGGTCATCTATATTTCAGGCAAATGGAAAGCAGAAAAAAGCAGGTGTTGCAATCCTATTCGGAAATACAATAGGCTTTAAACCAACCAAAATAAGGAAGGATAAGGATGGACATTTCATATTTGTTAAAGTTGCTACTCAATATGATGAGATTTCAATTATCAATATTTATGCACCCAACCAGAATTCACCTCAATTTATAAAAGAAACTCTAACAGACATGAGCAACTCCAGCTTCATAGTAGTCGGAAATTTTAACACTCCTTTAGCAGTGCAGGATAGATCCTCCAAAAAGAAGCTAAGCAAAGAAATTTTAGATTTAAACTTAACCATTCAACATCTGGATTTAACAGACATCTACAGAACATTTCATCTCAACAAAACTGAATACACATTCTTCTCATCAGCCCATGGAACATACTCCAAAATCAATCACATCCTAGATCACAAGTCTAACCTAAGCAAATTTAAAAAAACAGAAATTATTCCTTGCATCTTCTTGGACCATCATGGAATAAAAGTTGAACTCAATAACAACAGGAATAGGCACATTTATCCAAAAACATGGAAACTAACCTTATGCTGAAGGATAGATGGGTCATAGTCGAGATTAAGAAGGAAATTACCAAATTTTTGGAACAAAATGACAATAAAGACATGAATTATCATAACCTTTGGGATACTGCAAAGGCAGTCCTAAGAGGGAAATTTATAGCATTGCAAGCCTTCCTCAAGAAAACGGAAAGAGAGGAAGTTAACAACTTAATGGAACATCTCAAGCAACTGGAGAAGGAAGAACATTCTAACCCTAAACCCAGCAGAAGAAAAGAAATCACCAAAATTAGAGCAGAATGAAATGAAATTGAAAACAAAAGAATTATACAACAGATCAATAAATCAAAAGTTGGCTTTTTGAGAAGGTTAATAAAATAGATAAACCTTTGTCTAACCTAACCAGGAAAAAAAAGAGTAAAATCTCTAATTTCATCAATCAGAAATGGTAAAGACGAAATAACAACAGACTCCTCATAAATTCAAAAAATCCTTAATGAATATTACAAGAAACTTTACTCTCAGAAATATGAAAATCTGAAGGAAATTGACCAATACTTGGGAGCACGCCAACTACCAAGACTTAGCCAGAACGAAGTGGAAATGTTGAACAGGCCAAATCAAGTTCTGAAGTAGCATCAACTATATAAAATCTTCCTAAAAAGAAAAGCCCAAGACCAGATGGCTTCACGTCAGAATTCTACCAAACCTTTAAAGAAAAACTAGTACCTATATTCCAAAATATAGAAAAAGAAGGAATAGTATCCAAAACATTCTATGAAGCAAACATCACCTTGATCCCTAAACCAGGGAAAGACCCAACAAGAAATTATAGATCAATATCACTAATGAATATTGATGCAAAAATATTCAACAAGATCCTAACAAACAGAATCCAACAACACATCAAATTTTACACCATGACCAAGTGGGCTTTATCCCAGTGTCTCAAGGCTGGTTCAATATACGTAAATCTATAAATGTAATTCAGTACATAAACAAAATAAAAAATAAAGACCATATGATTCTCTCAACTGATGCAGAAAAAGCTTTTGATAATATTCAGCATCCTTTCATGATTACACCACTTATGAAAATTGGTATAGAAGGGACATTTCTTAAACTAATAGAGGCCATCTACAGCAAACTCACAGCCAATATTGTATTGAATGGAGTTAAATTGAAATCATTTCCATTTAGATCAGGAACCAGGCAAGGATGCTCATTGTCTCCATTCGTCTTCAACATTGTAATGGAAGTTTTAGCCATTGCAATTAGGGAAGAAAAGGCGATCAAGGGTATCCATATAGGGTTAGAAGAGATCAAATTTTCACTCTTCGCAGATGATATGATTGTATATCTGGAAAACACCAGGGATTCTATTACAAAACTCTTAGAAGTGGTCAAGGAATATAGCAATGTCTCAGGCTACAAAATCAACACCTATAAATCTGTAGCCTTTATATACCAATAATAGCCAAACCGAAAAAATAGTCAAGGACTCTAGTCCTTTCACAGTAGTGCCAAAGAAGATGAAATATTTGGGAGTTTACCTAACAGAGGACGTGAAAGATCTCTATAAAGAGAACTATGAAACTTTCAGGAAAGAAATAGCTGACGATGTTAACAAATGGAAAAATATACCATGCTCATGGCTGGGAAGAATCAATATTGTTAAAATGTCTATACTACCCAAAGTAATATACAATTTTAATGCAGTTCCTATTAAAATTCCATTGTCATATTTTAAAGATCTCGAAAAAATAATACTTCATTTTATATGGAATCAGAAAAAAACCTCGAATAGCCAAGACATTACTCAGAAATAAAAACAAAGCAGGAGGAATCACACTACCAGAACGGAGATTGTACTATAAATCAATAGTGATCAAAACAGCATGGTACTGGCACAAAAACAGAAAGGTAGATGTTTGGAACAGAATAGAGAATCAAGAAATGAATCCAGTTATTTACTGCTATTTGATCTTTGACAAGCCAATTAAAAACATTCAGTGGGGAAAAGACTCCCTATTTAACAAATGGTGCTGGGTGAACTGGCTGGCGACCTGTGGAAGACTAAAACTGGACCCACACCTTCACCATTAACAAAGATAGACTCTCACTGCATCAAAGATTTAAACTTAAGAAATGAAACTATAAAAATACTGGAAGACAGTGCAGGGAAAACTCTTGAAGTAATTGGCTTGGGTGAATATTTTATGAGGACTCTTTCCCACCCCCAGGCAATTGAAGCAGTATCAAAAATATACTACTGGGACCTGATCAAACTAAAAAGCTTCTGCACAGCCAAGAACATAGTAAGTATAGCAAGCAGAAAGCCCTCAGAATGAGAGAAAATATTTGCAGGTTATGCCTCTGACAAAGGTTTAATAACCAGAATCCACAGAGAACTCAAATGTATTAGCAAGAAAAGAACAAGTGATCTCATCTCAGGGTGGGCAAAAGACTTGAAGAAAAACTTCTCTAAAGAAGATAGGCGCATGGCCTACAGACACATGAAAAAATGCTCATCATTCTTAATCATCAGAGAAATGCAAATCAAAACTATTAGCCCACATAACAAAATCCCAGATAGATGTTGGTGTGGATGTGGAGAAAAGGGAACATTTCTACACTGCTGGAGGGAATGCACACTAATATGTTACTTTCGGAAGGATGTTTGAAGAATACTTAGAGATCTAAAAACAGACCTGCCATTTGATCCTATAATTCCTTTACTATATATCCAGAAGACCAAAAATCACATTATAACAAAGACATCTGTACCAGAATGTTTACTGTAGCCCAGTTCATAATTGCTAAGTCATGGAAGAAGCCCAAATGACCATCAACCCATGAATGGATTCATAAATTGTGGTACATGTATACCATGGAATATTATGCAGCCTTAAAGAAAGATGCAGACTTTACCTCTTTCATGTTTACATGGATGGAACTGGAACATACTCTTCTTAGCAAAGTATCTCAAGAATGGAAGGAAACATATCCAATGTACTTAGCCCTACTATGAAGCTAATTTATAGCTTTCATATGAAGGCTATAACCCAACTATAGCACAAGAATATGGGAAAATGGGCAAGGGAGGGTAGGGGAGGGGGAAGGTTGGAGTGGAGGGAGAGTAATTGGTGGGGCCATACGTATGGTGCATCTTAAAGTGTATAGGCAAAACTTACTAAGTGCAGAATACAAATGTCTTCATACCATAACTAAGAAAATGCCATGAAGGCTATGTTAAACTGTTTAATGAAAATATTTCAGACTGTATATGAAACCAGCACATTGTACCCATTGATTGCACTAATGTACACAGCTATGATTTAATAATAAAAACAAAAACAAAAATAAAACAAAACATAAAAAACATTCTGCTGGTGAGGAAATGAGCATTACTCTAACTGGCCAAATGTTTTGAGATATAATTGGGTAGGACCCCTCAAATTTTAAATTCACATATCCCTGAATTGAGCAATTACATCTCTAGAAATCTCTTAAAAGGGAATTACTTATATATATCTATAAAAGTTCTTGCAGAAATATGCTCACTGACAACATTATAGAAATAAAGAAAAACCAAAAATACATAAAGGTAGAATCTTGGAATAGTGTTGAAAGACTTCAAAGTTTATGTACATATACCTGCAGTTATATATGGTAGAACCTCCATTGTTGAACACTTTCTTACATTGACCACCTCCTTAAGTTGACCTAATTTTCAACATGGACAGATGGACATTCACCATATATATGTTTTCATTACAGTCGGGCTAGTTCCTCATGTTGACCACTTCGTCAACTTACAGAGGGTCTACTGTATTGCTAGAATCTTAAAAATCAAAAGAATTAATGCATTATCAATTTATAAAAGAAGTATAATACCTTATTATTTAATATAGCTAGCTAGGTATAGCTATAATGGTATAGCGATAGTCCCAGCTACCTGGGAGACTGAGGTGAGGGGATCACTGGAGCCCAGGAGTCTGAGTCCAGCCTGGCACCCATCTCTATAAGAAAACAACACAAAACAAAACACAACAAAACAACCCCCCCCCTAAAATGTTTGTAGTGCTTTGAATGTTATCGTAAGTTTTTATATATCCCAACAAAAGGAAAGGTAGTAGAACTATCATCAACCTCTTTTAAGAGTTAACAACTGAGACTCAGGAAGGTCAACCACCTTTAGTAAGTGTTAGAGCTTAGACCTAAGCTCATTTAATCTACCTCTAAATCTTAATGTTATTTATATTTGGTCCTTGACATGTATCTTGTTAGAAAAACAGTTTGTTTACTGCTTCACACCAAAAGGGCTATTTTAAAGAACAGACATGTCATCAAAGGTTTTTGTCATTCTAGTACAAAAATTATTGGCTGAATGACTTGTGTCTAGAGATAAACTAAATTTATAAGCTACAATTAGTTTCCATTGTTTCTGACAGGTCACAAAGGTTTTCCTGATATTGACGATCTCAAGATGACCACCCTGTTTCTCATTCTGGGGAAGAAAACCACTAGAAACCATCCCTACAATGACCACGTCCTTAAGTTACCTAATTTTCATAGATCAGACATGCAGCATGTGTATGTACCAGTATAGTAAGTCTAGTTCCTTATGTTGACCATCTCTATGAAAAGATGGAAGAAATATTTTTGTCCCAAAGATCCTTAACTTTAAGGGAGTTATAATAAAAGAGCATATATATTTCTTTTGTGTCATCAATTATCAGTCTTCCCAAACAGGCATGTGACCCAGAACATACCATCAGGAAACTGGTCAGCATCATCATCGAACATGGCTTCCTTGAGGGCAGATTTGTTGAAGGGACTGATGCTATCTGAATAGTTATATGGATTATAGTCTCTAGAGCGTGGAGAGGAGTGAGCAGGCATCGAATGGAGCAGTGAAGCTTTATTATCAAGAGGTGTTTGGCTTGAGTCAGCAGCATCGCCTCCTGCTCTTGGGTCTGTTATCCCAGGACCACCACACATCTATCAATGGGAAGGGGGAAGCACAGCAAATTAACTCATTTTCAAATACTTCTTTAACATTCTAAAAAGATATTTTCCTATTGCATAAAGGCAATTTTCAGAAGGTAACAATAATGAGCTGAAAAAACTAAGCAATGGAAATCAATATTATGCATTAAAATTTCTATTTGAAATGTCAAAGTTTATGGTAAAGATGTAAAGAAACCATATCTGAGGGCAAATAAGAACTATGAAAGAATGCTGTATCTAAACATTATTACAGTTCCCTTTCCAATGGCTTAGTCAAACAATATATATAGCATGATTAGCAGTAGCTTCTCCATGCCAGATAAAGATAGAATAAGACTTTCATTAACAACATGGAACTGGCTCGGCACCTGAGGCTCAAGCGGCTAAGGCACCAGCCACGTACACCTGAGCTGGCGGGTTCGAATCCAGCCCGGGCCTGCCAAACAACAATGATGGCTGCAACCAAAAAATGGCCAGGCGTTGTGGTGGGCGCCTGTAGTCCCAGCTACTTGGGAGGCAGAGGCAAGAGACTCGCTTGAGCCCAGGAATTGGAGATTGCTGTGAGATGCGATG
>CAUYON010025313.1:0-34499 GCA_963573935.1 Arctocebus calabarensis | reverse complement strand
ATTCACTGCTTGAGTCAAGGTTAGGCTTCTTAAGTAATTAAAGGCAATTTTATTACAGCAGCATGTACTTATTCTAAAAGAATAAAATGCATAAACAGAAACAGCTTTTCTTTTTGTTTGCAATCTGTAAAATTGAGTTATTTTCCTGATGTAAAATGCCAATAACTCACTTGAGGACCATGCCACCTTCTGAAACCATCACATACCTACTTCTTAAATGTGTTAAAGTTACAGCGCGTCTCAGACTTGTTCAGAGCAAAAGAAGCAATTAACTGACTGCTCTTGACTGTGCCTTCCCTGACAACAGCACTGGCTGTTGGAAAGAGCCAGAGTGAGAACTTTTATTTAAAGGAAAAATACCTAAAATGGCTCTTTGTATGTGACATACACTTTTACACTCATCAGATTGTTAATTAACACTCATGTTAATTTCTTTTCTCATAAGGGGCTGATTTGGTTTGACTTTTTGAAAATGGTGTCCATTATCTAATGAGTCACGAGATAAAGGAATTTTTGTGGTTACATGTAAACTTGTGATAGGTCTGTGGAAGTTATAGGTGAAGAGGGTAGTGAGGAAGTCAGGCCTTTCTCACCTATGTGAAAGTCACACCAGCCTCATTGTTACATTTTTTAAATAATTATTACTTTGAACTCTTTGTCAGATAATTCATAGATCTTCATTTCTTTGGGGTTGATTACTAAAAACTTATTCTGTTACTTTAGTGCTGTAAAGTTTCCTTGATTTTTCATGTTTCTTATTTCCTTGCCCTAATGTCTGCACCATTAATGAACCAGCTACCTCTTCCAGATTCTATAGATTGGTTTTGGTGGAAACAGACCTTCACCTGTCTGTGGGTGTGAGGATGAAGTCTGTATGTGGGTATGAGGGTGAAGGCTGGGTGTGAGAGGAAGCAGTTCTGGCTTCAGTGAGGGCACAGCGTCATGGTCTCCATGCAGCTCTGTCAACTGAGGTCACCATCAGCAAAGATCACATTGTAATCAGCAGCCAATGTTTTGGGTATCCATAGCAGTGACGAAGGCTATGAAGTTCTTTAGTAGTGAAAGCTACTGGAATCATCCTATTTTCTTTCTCCAACAGGGGAATTCCTTACTATAGGTCAGGTTCACAGGCATACATGTGAGTGTACACAGAGCTATAGAGGTTATAGGTCATGTGCACTCCTTCTGTGGTAGTGAACCTAGCATCCTAGGAGCTAGTATTCACAGTTGATTCTTATTTGAACAAAATATAAAATAAATAAAATAGAGCTTTGAGTTTTTAAATGTGTAAATACAAAACTGATTCCTCTTTCAAAGGATTAAAAGATTTTACTACTTTAGTTGCAATTAACTAGAATAATGATTCAGTTAAGTTGCTACTGAAGTAAGAGATTTCTCATAGCTCTGTTTTAAGAAACTGACTCCTCATTGCCTTCTTATTCAAGGAACTCTTTTCTGCCACATTATTCTGCCAGTTCTCAGACTACAACATTCATCCCTTGTTATTAATATAGACTTTTAATTTTTAAATTTATCCGTATAGACATGTTTACTTGAAAACATTACTCTTTGATTGTAGACAGTCATTACAATGAACAAGATTCAAAAAGACATAGATGAGATAAATATCATTCATTAAAATTCCTACTTCAGCTATTAAATGAGAAATTTTAGATACAATAGTTTAACTACAGATCCTGACTTTCTGTTATGTTTTGCTTTTTTATTTCATGTGTAAAAGTTTCCTAGTCTTATTCTAGTCAATTCAATTTTATGATTTTTAGATTCCCTCCCAGCAAATCAGTGAACTTTAACACTCAAAGGTTTCAGAAATTAGATTTAAAGATGATAATATACTGAATTTTTTCCTATTTATGATTTTACTTATCTACTATCTCATTAGTCACCTATTTTAATATTCATACTTAGATATTCACTTTTTGCCAACGTCATTTTAATGATAGAGAATTTACATATTTTAATGAAATCTGTCCATTACTCCATTATCAGGTTCAATGAATATTACCTGTAGTGATAGATCCAGTCCACTAAAACCACTTAACATTGAAAATATTACATGTCAAAACTTTCATTCTTACTTAAGGCAGCAATAAATTACAAAACCATTTTAGGTATGTGAGATTTATATCATAAGAAGCTATACACTCTGACGCACGGCTAAATTCAGGCTTACACATAAACAAAGAAAAGTGGTTACCTTCTTAGTATATATTCAGGTTCAGTGCATAGTCTGCAGACCTCAAAACTCCTGCCTTCACTGGTTCATCATATAAAAGAATGCACCCTATACAGTCTAACTTAACTACCTCTGCTCAAATCTTGGTTTTTCTGCTTGATTTGCTTTGTGAATTTGGACAAGTGCTCAATATCTCTATGCTTCAGCTTTCTCACCTGTAAAATGTGGTAATAGGAGTATCTACCTCATGGGTTAAGGATTAAATAGTGTAATATTAGGTACATAATAATCAGTTAATAAATGTTAGCTGCTGTTATTGTTATTACTACATATCCTACTATTGCTATTTTTTGATGATAATAAAACAGGTTAATTTTTATTGACTGTGTTTCAAATACTTTTCTGCATGGTTCATAATTCTTACAACAATGACAACAAATCTTATGAGTAAAGTTCTATGTATTTCTGAATTACATAGGTAAAGGAACTAAAGATTTCGTAGTTAAGTAAGTTGTGTGTAGGTATACTAATAATATGAGCTGGAGCCAGTATTTGAAACCTGGCTCTCTGATTTTATTGCCCACATTTTTAATTTAACATTGTTATCTATGCCAAAATTGTTTTCTTACTACAGATGCTATGCAGATAATATGACACTAGTTATTCTTTTATTTCATTCTTCTGCCTATAATCATTTCCTCTGTCAACCAGTTTAGTATTTTCAATGAAGCCAAAAGGCAGATTTTCAGGAATTGTATGTTAATAAAACTAGATATACTAAAACACTGAATTTGAACATAATCAACACCTCTTTTGTAAAAGTGTCATATTTTTGACTTTTTAATAATAGCCATTCTGACTGGAGTAGGATGTAATCTCATTGTGGCTTTAATTTGGATTTCCCTAATGATTAGTAATATTGAACACTATTTTTCATATGTTTATTGGCCATTTATATATCTCCTTTTGAGAAATGTCTGTTCGTGTCATTTGCCCACATTTTAATGAGGTCATTTGTTTTTTCTGTTGAGTTGTTTGAGTTCTTTGTATATCCTGGTGATTAGCTCCTTGTCAGATTAATAGTTTATAAATATTTTTAGAATGTCTCTTCACTCTGTTGATTGTTTATTTTGCTGTATAGAAGTTTTGTAGTTTAATATAGTCCCATTTGTCTATTTTGGGGGGTTTTTGCCTATGCTTCTGAAGTCTTAGCCATAAAATCTTTGCTGAGATTAATGTTCTGAAACATTTCCCCCATATTTTCTTCGGGTAGTTTCATAGGTATAGGTCTTATGATTAAGTCTTTAATCCATTTTGAGTTGATTTTCATACATGGTTATAGATAGAGGTCTAGTTTCATTCTTTTCCATGTGGATATCCAGTTTTTCCAGCACCATTTGTTGAAGATAGTGTCCTTTTCCTAATGTATGTTCCTGGCACACTTGTTAAAAATCAGTTGGTTATAATATGTAGATTTACTTCTGAGTTCTCTATTCTGTAACATTGCACTACGTGTCTGTTTTTATGCCAATATAAGGCTGTTCTTAGTATAGCTTTGTAGGTGCTCTTATTGTTATTGTTACTACTAGTACTACTAGCATGACTATTACATGTACTATTGTAATTCACTTATTTTTTGTTTTATAATAAACCTTCCTTTATTTTTTTGTTAGTTTGTTTATTAGAGATGGGGTCTTGCTCTTGCTCAGGCTGGTCTCAAACTCCTAAGCTCAAGGGATCCTCCTGCCTCATCCTCCCCAAGTGCTAGAATTACAGGCATGAGCTGCCATACATAGCCACAACTATTCATTAGAGTGAAGGCATTATCTCCAAAAATCCACTTTTTCAATTAACTAATTGGAGGAACAATTAAAGCTTTAAAATCCTTTAAAAAGCTTTAAAAGCTTTAGTTTATGTAAGTCTTACATAAACTTATCAGGTAATTTGAATGTCACCTTTGAGAGCAGAGTTTGAAATGAATGTATTTAAGACCATTAGTAAGATGTAAAAGGAAGGGAAAGCCTAAAGGAAGGCAAATCAAGCTTGAATACATTTTTAAATCACTCGCTTCTTCTTGAAACAGTTATATTTCTTGGCTTTTCTTTCTCCTAATGTTCCTTTTAAACTATCTGTTTTTAATGTCTCTAGCTTCTGTGAAGGCTTCTTTTTTGGCCGATTCATTAAATAATTGATGTTTTTCAGAAATCTCTCTTACGCCTCCTATTCACACTCTGTATTCTGCACAAACAAGGTCATCCACTCACAGTGCCTTCAAGTAAGTCAAAGTATAACTAAAGCCCATATTTCCCTAAACTTTGGACATAGATTTCATATCATCTGTTGTAGATCTCTTCTTGGATGTTCCACAAATGTCTCATATTCAACATGACTAAAACAAATTTATAATCTCAACCTGCTCTTCTCTTATTTTAAGGAGTGAACATCATTAGTCACCTAGTTGTCCAAACCAAAAATCTTTGCAAAGTTTTATCTCCTTTCCTATAGCCATTTTTTGTTTTTCCAAAATAAATATCTAAACCTGTCATACTCCTTTGATAACTTTAACTTTGTAATACCTTCTTACCATTTTTGGATAAAGACCCAACCCCTTTTAAATTACTTCTCATCTGGCTTCTGTTTGCCTCTAGTGTTGTCTCTACCACTCCCACCTTGAATTCAATGCATAGTCATATGAACCTTTCCATTTGCAAATAGTTCCCTCCCAAAAATAGTGACTTCACAAATCTTTTCCAAAGCCTGGACAGCTCCTGCTTAACCCTACATTTCTTCTAGGAGGCTTTATGTCACCTCCCAAATTTGATCAAATATACCCTCCTATGTTCTTCTCTAGTGTCTTGGAAGCCTGTGTATACTCTACCTTCTCTACTGTCTCTTTCATTCTACTCTAAGCTCCTTACAAAACCTCTTGCTTTACTGAGAAAATCTAATTTCTCAGTAAATGGGTTGAATGGGTGAGTGAATAAATAAATGAAAGGAATACCTGAAGAAGGCAAAGCAGTCAAAGTATAGCAGAATATCCTAAAAAGGAAATTAGGATAGGAGGAGAGAAAAAAAAATAGCAAAAACACTAATGTGCTTATTAAAAATATTGTATTTCTTAACTGTTCCTTCTCCTCAAATTATTTCATGTTCTCACTTTGGCCCTATCTCTTCCTTCATTCTCACTACTGCTATCCAGATTTAGGACCTATTACTTATTACCTCCTTCCGGGAGTATATTATCAGACTTCTGGTTTTAGTCTTTAATCTATCGTATATAGGTAGGTTCTCCCATTAATTTTCTTGTACCTTGCTAGTAAGAAAATTGAAGCTTTCCCTTTTTTCATAATCCCCAGGATTTTGAAGTAATCCTTGGAGAAGTATGCTAATTTCTTGCAGCTTTTATTTTCAGAAAAATTTTTCTCATTCTCTGTTGCCATATTTTAATTCCTTATCCTCCTGATTGGCATTCACTGAATCAGACAACAGCAGATTACTGTCACTTAGATGATCTTTCTTTATGTAACTAAAGATAATTAGCAATTGATTTTCATAAATATTTATTAAGTTACTATATCTAAGCTCTGTCTCTTTCAACTTCCGCATCTAATCTTCCAAATAAATCAACTTTATTTAATTTTCTTTATGATATCCTCATGTTGCTCATTTACTAAGTTCTCAAATTTAGAAAAAAAAAATTGAGAGGGGTAAAACCTTGACTATCAGGTATAATGAACACTGACTGGGTGAAAGACATGCCAAAAGCCCCAACTTAAGCATTATGAAAAGTCTCATGAATCAAACACATTTGTACCCCCTTAAAATGTTGAGGGGAAAGAATGGTTAAACCATTATTAAATAAATAAATAAAAGGGGGAAAAAAAAAAAAAAACAAGAAAAACCTTTCTTTAGACACAGGGTCTTGATATGTTGCCCAGGCTAGACTCATAAAAGTCCTGGGCTCAAGTTATCCTCCCACCTCAGCCTCCTGAGTAGCTGGGACTACAAGCATGTACCACCACACTTGGCTCTCACATATCACTATTCTTTTATTAAAGCCTAGATTTCCTATGTAGTATTTGCTATTCAGTTTAAATTTGGTCTCACTTACCTTATTTTCCCAGATTATTAAACTTTTAATGTATATGAAAAATTGTATCATTCATTACTTCTAGTCAATCTTTCTGATTCCTCATTGTCAATATTATAGCTGGTATAGATAGCTAAGAATAGAAAATCCCAGCTCTCATTTCCACACAGAGACATCAACTTCAAAGCAATATGGGACCACAGTACCTTCATGAGAACTTCAGAAAACAGGTAAGAAGTTGTATTACTCCATGCCAGTATAAAGCCACAAACAACCACATTGAAATGGATAAGAAGAACTGTTCTACTTTACTTGTGACCTCTCCTTCCCCAAGTCACTACAGTTTAGCATGGTCAAGACAGTATGCCTGACTCATGGCTTTTCTCTGTGGGGGAAGAACAGAATATGCATCAAACATTCCAGTTTTTCAGAGGGTTGTCCAATGGACTGATTTCTGTCTTACTGCATTGACAGAACTAGCATAGCTTAAATCCCTCCTGGGGGGCTGCTGAAAGTAAGCAAAAATAGAAACAGTTATGGAGAGCTGTCCAAGGGAATGGATTCTGATTTGACTAACTAGGGTGCTGACAGAGAACTGGCATACTCTGGATGCCTGGGGGCCATTAAGAATAAAGAGCAGGGGTGGCTCTCAGCAACAGTACTACAGAGCCTGCAGTGCTGTGATAAAACCAGAAGGAGCAAAATATTACACACTTCTTATAAAGAAACCTGTAAACTTCTAATTGGGAAATAACATGAACAGGCATGGAGAAGTCACATCCCCCAAAAAAGGTTTCAGAAGCCTCCCTGAATCTCTAGCCAGGCAGACTGTTAAGGGTCTTCCCCTATATAAAACCAGTCTGTAAAGACTCAGAGATGTTAATGTTTTCTCAAATGTATAAAACTCAGCAAAAAAATCACAAGGCATACCAAGAACTAGGGAAACAAACCCAATCAAAGGAACAAAATTTCTAGAAATCCTCCTCAAAAACATGGAAATCTATGATTACCTGGCAAATACGTCAAAATTGTTATCTTTAAAAATGAGACTATCAACAAATAGCAATTATTAAAAGATCCAAACAGAAATTTTAGAGTTGAAGAATATAATAACTGAATTGAAAAATTTACTAGGAGTGTTCAACGACAGGCTCGATCAGCAAATTCAAATACAGGTCATTTGAAATTATCAAGTCAAAGGAGTAAAAAGAGAAAAATGAAAGAAAGTAAAGAAATACCAGGGGACTTATAGAATGTCATCATGTGGACCAGTATGCACATTATGAGAGTTTCAGAAGCATGAGAGAGAGAGAGAAAGGAACATAGAACTTATTTGGAGACATAATGGTCAAAACTTCCCATAATCTGAGGAAAGAAATGTACCTCCAAATACTTGAAGATCAAAGGATACAGCTAGGGTGAGTACATAGACACCCACACCAATAACTGCTATAATCAAATGACCAAAAGTCAATGACAAGGAGAAAATGTCGAAAGAAGCAAGAGAAAAGTGACTTAACATATCCAAGGGAGCTCCCATAAAAATGTCATTGGATATTTCAGCAGAAACTTTACAGACCAGAAAGGAATAGTATGATATATTCAAAATGCTAAAAGAAAAACAAAGAAAAAATTTGCCTGCAAAGAACACTGTACCTAGCAATATTGTCCTTCATAAATAGAGAAGGAGAAATATATTTTTCTGAATAAACAAAAACTGAGGGAGTTCATCACAACTAGACCTGGCATATAAGAAATGGCAAAGAGAATTCCGCAAGTTGAAATGAAACTACACTATATGAAAGTGTATGAAAATACAAAGCTCACCAATAGAGAGAAAAAAATGTTATATACACACACACACAAATACAGAATACTATAATACTATAATTGAGGCATGTAAAGCACATTTAATTCTATACAAGGTCAAACAATTAAATTTATGAACTTGTCCTAGAAAAAGTACTACATACCTCATTGTTGAATATCACTATGGTCACCTTCGAGGTACTCCCTTTGGGATGCAAGGATAGTTCAATGTATGAAAATTAATAAATGTAATATACCACATTAAAAGAACAAAAATCACATGATCATCTCACTTGATGCACAAAAAGCATTTTACAAAATTCAACCTTTCATGATAATAACAATCAGACAAGATAGAAGGTAATTATTTCAACATAGTAGAGGTCATATATGAAAAGCTCACAACTAACATCCTGCTCAGTGGTGAAAAGCTGAAAGTTTTTTCTCTAAGATCAAGAATAAGGCAAAAACACTTATTTTTATTTTTGCCATTTCTATTCAATACGTAGGGTGACCAAAAGTTTGTATAACCTTAGGCAAGAGAAAGAAATAAAAGGTACTCCAATTTGAAAGGGAGGAATAAATTTATCTCTATTTACATATGACATGATCTTACAAATAGACAACCCTAAAAGTTCTTCTCTTCCCCTCCCTCCCTCTTTCTCTCTCTCACATACACACAATACTGTTAGAACAAATAAAAGAATTCAACAAAGTTGCAGAGTAGAAAATTGATCAAAAAGCAGTTGCATTTCTATATACTAACAGTGAACAGATAACAATTTGAGAGGAAATTAAGAAAAGTCATTCATCACATCAAAAAGAATAAAATACTTTGGAATAAACTTAACTAAGGAAATGAAAATTTCTGAAAGAAGTTGAAGAGTCAAGTAAATGGAAAGACAGCCCATGTTCATGGATTATAAGACTTAATATTATTAAGACTTCTGTTGTTATCCATACTACCCAAAGCAATATGTACATTCATTGTAACCCCTATCAAAATGCCAATCACTTTTCTTGTTAGAAAATTACATCCTAAAATTCATGTAGAGTGTCAGAGATCCTGGTATACCTAAAACAATGTTGAAAAAGGACAAAACTAAAAGCCTCACACTTCCTAATTTTAAAACATTATAAAGTTGCAGTACTCAAAAACAGTATGGTACTGGCATAAAGATAAATATACTGACCAATGGAACAGAAAATGCAACCTAGAAACAAACCCTCTTATATATGATCTTTGAAAAGAGTACCAAAACCACTCAATAGAGAAAAGACAGTCTCCAACAAACATCTCTATCCTTATGCAAAATAATGAAGATGGACTCTCATACCATACACAAAAATTAACTCCAAGTGGATCAAAGATCTAAACATAAAACCTGAAACTATAAAACTCTTAGAAAAAATATGGAGAAAAGCTTTCCAACGTTATAATGGGAAATGATCTCTTCGATATGACACCAAAAACAACAACTAAAGCAAACATAGACAAAGGGGACTACATCAGACTTAAAACTTTGAACCTCAAAGGACAACAACAGAGTGAAAAGAGAACTACAGAATGAGAGAAAATAATCACATAGCTGATAAGCAGTTAATATCCGGAATATACCATATTTTGCCATGTATAATAACATGCTCCCATGCATAACGCAACCCATGTTTTTGGCCCAAACTTTCAGGAAAAAATATTTTCGTTTTAATTTTTTAAAGGAGGGCGGAAGTGGCCGCGCAGTGGCGCCTCCTTCTCTCGCGAGAGGTGGGAGGCGTGGAGCCAGCCGCTGTGGAGGAGCCGGGAGCGAGCCCAGGTGGCAGGTGAGAGTTGTCCAGACAACTGAGCGCCCACCCACCCCAACCGCCCTCTCCCACCTTACCCTCGTCCCCACATCCTTTCGTTTCCTCTTACCACCCATGTCTATTGGTGGGAATGTGGCCACCGCAGTTGCCCCACTGAGAACCCCAGCAAGCTGGTGTGAGGAGCCAGGGCAAGCCTGACTGACCTGGGCTACTGAGGGCAGATCCCTGCCCTCTCCAGGATGCCTGATCCCTCACACTATTGGCCTCATTTGAGGCCCCAGGGACACCAGGCTGAGGAGGAAGCCTTCCCTGGTGATACCTTAGTGAAGTTCTCTGCATTTACATTTCTGTTCAGTGACTAGACCATGACCACCTTGGGCATTTAGTACGAATGCATAACACCAGCCTTTCTCAAGCTTGCAAATTCTACAAATAAGTCAGTGGCCTGGTTAAAATAAGACCTTATGATCCACACCCAAATACACTGAATCAGCTCTTAAGGAGAAAGGCCTGGTTATCCATTCCTACTGGCAAGTTTGGGAAATTATACCAACTCAACACCTTAGAGGTTCTTCAAATTCTACAATACTAAACCTCTAAATTAATTTTTAACTTATGTGACCAGCTCTATGCCTTGTATGTTATCCTCTCCTCTATCCTATAACCTCATTGGGCAATTCTTCATTCTCTAAAAATGTTTTCAAATCTCTATGATTTTGTTTATTCTGTTTCTCTAGTTTCAGATGTTCCTTCCCTTTTTCTCATTTATTAAAGAGCAACCAAATTGTCACCTCCTCTGTGAAGCCTTACATTTTGTGCCCTCAGAATTAGTTATTCCCTTTTCTTTTTTATCATACACAGTGTTTTGTACCTTAAAACACAAGCATAGATACAGTCTATTATTTTTCCTTAAAATACAGACTTATTGGCTCGGCGCCTGTGGCTCAACGGGCTAAGACGCCAGCCACATACACCTGAGCTGGCAGATTCGAATCCAGCCCGGGCCCGCCAAACAACAATGACGGCTGCAACCAAAAAATGGCCAGGCGTTATGGTGGGTGCCTGTGGTCCCAGCTACTTGGGAGGCAGAGGCAGGAGACTCGCTTGAGCCCAGGAATTGGAGGTTGCTGTGTACTGTGATGCCACAGCACTCTATCCAGGGTGACAGCTTGAGGCTCTGTCTCAAAAAAAAATACAGACTTATTTGTGTAAGTTTCATGAAAGATGAAGAAGATAAGAATCTTGTCTTATTTATTACATTACTCCTTGTGCTTAACACAGAAGATATTTGATTCATATTTACTTAATGCAATAAACGGGAAATCCAGGACCTAATATGGTATAGGAAGAAGCACACCAGACTAAAAATCAGGAGATCTGGTCTTTTAATCTTGATGTACTATTTATTTAGAGACGGGATATTAAGCAAATCATTTATGCTTTCTATGGTAGAATTTGTCATCCACAAGAAATCTTTATGGGTGTCATTGTCATGCTTAAAACCACTGTCCACTGGGCTTATGTGATAAAGTTATATAAATAGTTTTTCATTGGCTTACATGGTAAAGCTCGAACTCTGAAGCCTAGCATTAATTGGCCTACAGGATCTAGTTACAGTAATTTTTCTAACTTAAACTCTCACTGATCCCCAATAAGAACCCAGTGCTTTCGCCTGATCTCTGCATTCTTCTCTAAACCTTTGGCAATTAATTATTCATTCAGGCTGCTGGCAGGAGACAAATTGTATCCTCAAAAGATAATGGAGGAATATTTAATAAAGAAACTGAAATAGAGTGATCAAGGTTAAGGAAAACAAGAGAAGAATAACTTTTGAAGCAAGCAATAACAAGGAATAGTTGCTATCTCCAAATCCCATGGAGCCAGAGAAAGGCACAATTGCCTGAAAAGATTCATAGCTTTTAGAGCACTGTCTCACAGATTTCAGCAGGCTTCAGTAGAGAGACATAATTCTGCCAACCAGAAGAGAGATAGCCAAAGGAATAAATACTTTGCACTCTTCTGGTCCCCATTCTCCTACCAAAGAATGCCTCCCATTGGCTGTACTCAAGCAGAACACACCGGGAGAAGGGAGACTATTGATCCTATCCATAAATGCCAGCCTCAATGGTACAGAGCAGGGTAGAGAAGAGTGGAGAGTGATGTAGGGGAGAAAATCCAGCACAGCTGCTTTATTCAGACTGTTCTCCCCACCTGAACTCAAGTCTATTTAGCTTAGATTAAGACTAATTAAAAATATAGTAATATTAAGGCTGGTCAAAATAATAGTGATTGAAAATAATATTTAGGAGAGCTAACCATACTCTAGTCATTCTGTCACAAAGATGGGGGGGGAGAAAGTGGACAAGTTGGAGGAGGAAGAGGTGGAGAATAAGGGAAAGAATAAGCTGGAGAACTTAGCAGATCTTGACTTCAAGTTGGCTAATATAGGCTTTGCAGATAAACCTAAATGTCATCCTAATGGTAAGGTTTGGACCTTATTATAAAGGCCACTAGAGGAATTTAAACATGGAAACGACAAGAACAAATCTGAACTTTTGAAAAAACGTACTACTGTGTGAAGAATGGAGTCAGTCTGGGCAGGATCAGAAACAGGTATCTGAGAGAACCTGAATTAAAGCTGAAGCAATAGAACTAGAAGGGTTTCTGAAATATTAAGAAACCAAAACCGACAGGATTGAGAACTAGGCACAAAAAATAAATTAAGAATGACCTGCAGTTTCAAACTAGGGCAACTATATAATTTATAGTATCCTATATCGATAACACATTATCTTCAAAGTTTCGAAAATAAGCAAGTGTTTGCTGGTTGGGCTGGAAGGTGAAGGATAGCTGAGACAGGTGTATGAAAAAAAATGCTGTGTACTGCAAATTATTAAGTTTGCTGTAGTTAGAATAAGGGTATGTGTAAAAGCAAAGGGTGATGAAAGAAGAGAAAGGCCAGATCATGAAAAGATTAAAGTTTATCCCTAGTGCAGTAGAAAGCTTTTGATAATTAAAAACGCAGTTAACACACTTACCTGCCATATGAGTTGTACAGGCAGTCCCCCAGATGATGTGGGTTTGTTCTTAAGTTGAATTTGTATGTAAGTTAGAACAGGTACATTAACCTATTATAAGAGCCTGTATATGTAAGTGTAGGTCGTGCATCAGTGGGATATTTGTAACTTGGTGACTTCTTGTATTTAACTCACACTAGTTTTGAGCTCTGAAACCTCTGCTCATTTCTGTCACTATCAATCTAGAGGTCTGTCCCACCTTCTGTCACCCTGCTCCAATCGGCCGCCCATGCGTGCCACCATTGCTGGACTATGTTTTTCAATTACCATAACTTCTAATTGCACATTTTGCCTTGAATGTGTACCTAGTAGCACTTTGAACAAAATCAGTAGGATAGTAAACAGCATTGTGACATTGTTACACATACTTGGGGATATGATTCAGAAGTGTCATCCAGGACCACTCAAGGTCCACTCCAGACACACTGAAATATGTTGTGGAATGACGAAAGACTTAATTCTCAGAAAAAAATGCAATATGTATGTCATGAGTCACATACAACTCACATAACGTGCAGTGTAAAAATTCTAGCAATGCATGAGTTGCATATAATTCATGCACAGAAAACAATAAAAATTAACAAATCTTTCATTTTTTGGAATTGTTTTATTTTCTAAGTTTTTATTCTGTCTTTATAATAAAACACCATAGCCCCAAGAAAAAAAATGGATTTTTTCTTAGTGTGGCAGTAAATATAAATATATATAAAAAGAAAATATATGTATATTTCTCTTTTTTTTTTTTTTTTGAGACAGAATCTCAAACTGTCACCCTCAGTAGAGTGCTGTGAAGTCACAGGTCACAGCAACCTCCAACTCTTGGTCTTAAGCAATTTCTCTTGCCTCAGCCTCCTGTGTAGCTGGGACTACAGGCGCCTACCACAACACCTGGCTATTTTGTGGTTGCAGTTGCCACTGCTGCTTTAGCTGGCCAGGGTCAGGTTCAAATCCACCACCCTCAGTCTATGGGGCTGGCACCCTAGCCACTGAGCCATAGGCGATGCCCTGGCAGTAAATGTATTAAAGCAGATGCTGTTGAGAAATTTTCTTGAACCTTCAGAATTTGGACCATGATATTGGCTGGGGTATTTCAATTCAGAAGTTTTTTAAGTGATACAGTATCATTGTCAAATCTGAATAATACAGAAAAATAGAAAGAAAAAAGTCATTCTCACTGGAACATATTCTTCTTAGCAAAGTATTTCAAAAATGAAAGAAAAAGTATCCAATGTACTCAGCCCTACTATGAAGCTAATTTATAGCTTTCATATGAAGGCTAAAACCCAATTATAGCACAAGAATATGGGGAGAGGGGCAAGGGAGGGGATGAGAGGGGGAGGATGGGTGGAGAGAGCAATTGGTGGGATCACACCTACGGTGCATCTTAGAAGGATACTGGTAAAACTTACTAAATGCACAATACCCTTGTCTTCATATAGTGATTAAGAAAATACCATGAAGGCTATGTTTAACACTTCAATGAAAATATTTCAGATTGTATATGAAGTCAGCACATTGTGCCCCATGATTGCACTAATGTACACAATTATGATTTAATAAAATTTAAAAAAAAAAGAAAAAAGTCATTCTCATTCCTACTACTACGAAAGATCACAACTACTGACATATGTAATTATTTTCTTTCAGTATATATATTGCATTGTATTTATTGTGCTCTTTGCAGTTATAACCATACTGTGGTTCATACTTTTTTAGAAAACTATGGTACTCATATCAACAGAATTTGCTATTAAACTAACACCACTTTTTGTATCTATAAAAGATTTGGATTATTTCCAATATACAATAAATATAAAATAAATAAATATATAGTTTCTACTACATGCAAAATACCTTAAAAGCTAGATTCCTCAATCTCGCTCACTGTCTCTTTTTACTGCTCCAACAGTCTTTTCTTTTAAAGCAAGAAACAGAGTGTGAGTAATCAGACATCACCAGCGGACATCAATTAATCCAAGATACTAGCTGTTAGTTCCAAAGCACTTACAAAGAAAACCTTTTGGGGGAAAGGGTGTATGCCATGAGAGTGTATGTGCCAAGTCTCATGAGACTGTTTTAAATTTAACCTTTGCTAGATCACTATTTTTGCCCTCAAATACTATGGATATTCTTTGACATTTTTTCTTCAAAGTATAAAAAGTATGAAATACAAACAAGCCCTTGCATTACACACTTAGAAGTATATAATTCAAGAATTATAGAGCTATATCTATACACACTGAGAAATTCCATGAAATCTTAGATAATTCATTAATATATAAAATATCAGGGCCCAGAAAGAACTAAAGCCCACCTCTTTTTTTTACACCTAAGATTCAAATATTTAAAGAAACACTGAATCATTTTCCCTCTCTTCTGTATCTTATGTTGATACACTTATTGAAACATTCCTGTAAAATAATGTTTGATCTTACTCTTTCAAGTCAGGTTTGTAGATTTCTCTTTTTATTATTGACATTGACTCAATCTTCACATTGGAGAAAAGACCCTGCTTCATTCTATGTTCTAAGTTTTCCTTTCCCAACTCTACCAGTCAGCATTTACCAGGTCCCTAAAGATTATGGTTGACATTGTTACATCTTACAAAAGATATTAACTGAAATTTATTTTTTTATTAGTCATTGATGTTCCTATTTACAGTGGAGATTCTGAAAGTTGAAGTTTTATGTGCATGAGAAACACCAACATGTAGGGTGACTAAGATTGAGTAAGGGAAATGCAACTTCGTGAGGTGATAAAATAAATACCTTTAACTGCAAAGATAACTTTGAACTTCTCTGGGTTCGTTTTCCTAAGGCATTATGGTGACTAGTTAATTTTTGGAAAGGGCTTTGAGACATTACAGCTTGAATTTCTAAAGAAAAGTCACTTTCTCTACTTTTTATTTACAGAATATTTGGAACAAGGAATTAATGAAGAAGACAATTCTGATTTTGTATTTTAATGCTAATGGTATTTACCATGAAATTATTCTAAATATCAGGCAGCGCCTGTAGCTCAGTGAGTAGGGCGCCAGCCCCATATACCAAGGGTGGAGGATTCAAACACTGCAACAAAAAAATAGCCAGGCCTTGTGGCAGGCGCCTGTAGTCCCACCTACTTGGGAAGCTGAAGCAAGAGAATTGCGTGAGCCCAAGAGCTAGAGCTTGCTGTGAGCTGTGATGCTATGGCACTCTACCAAGGGTGACAAAGTGAGACTAAAAAGAAAATATTCTAAATATACTGACCACAAAAATATTTATGCTTCTATTAATGCCCATAAAATTAGATCCTAACATGCTTTTTCTTTGAGAAATGAGAATTCTCAGTTGTTGTTTTTGTTTGTTTGTTTTTGTTTTTTAGACAGAGCCTCAAGCTGTCACCTTGGATAGGGTGCTGTGGCATCACAGCTCACAGCAACCTCCAATTCCTGGGCTAAAGCAAGTCTCCTGCCTCCTCCTCCCAAGCAGCTGGGACTACAGGCGCCCGCCACAACGCCCGGCCAATTTTTGGTTGCAGCTGTCGTTGTTTGGCGGCCCGGGCTGGATTTGAACCCTCCAGCTCAGGTGTACATGTCTGGTGCCTTAGCCCATTGAGCCACAGGCACCGAGCTGAGAACTCTCAGTCTTTTACCTTTTGAGAGTCCTAGAAGCATAATGAAGCAAGCTGTAATTCAGAGATTCAAAAGAGGGCACCAAACCAGAAAACAGACAGCAAGACAGGAAGTGAATGAACCAAGGGATTCCAGATCAGATAATATACAAACTCTGAAGTTTATATTCCTGACCCAGAATGACAGCAAAGCAAAAGCAATGAGGAGAAAGAGCTGATGAAAAAGGAGTGAAAGAAAGGGGAAGATTGTGTCTAAAAGCTGGTAGTTTACTATGGTGGCAATAACCAGTACCCATAATTATTAATGTATTTATATAATACTAGAGCTGTTAATAAGGGCAAGAACCCAGGGATCCTTATCTGAGGCTCTTTCTCAAGAGCCATCAGTCCTTAAGAATACCTTGTAGTGAAGCCTAGAGACAGTCATGAAAAGCTCCTGTTAATCATCTGAAGCTACCTCATGTCAAAAGGCTTTGTAAAAATGTTTGCACTTGACTCCTTTATTTATAACTTTAAAACATTTTATCCTGTTTAGTGTTATATTAGCTAGTCTATATTGTCATTATATCTTCTAATATCATTTTATTTTTTCACTGTTATTTTTTACCACAATCTCTCAGCTTTTCCCATTACTGGTGAACCTTGATATGAACCTTGATCACTTGGTGAAAGTGATATCTTCCACTATAAAATTACTGTTATTCCTTTGTAGTTAATAGTATTTTGTAAAATATACTATGAAAACATATAAATATGTTGTTTTTCTGGAGGCTTTTACTTTCTAGTTTTATCATCAAGTGATGGTTTTCTAATTCCAACATTTCTTCATTTAACAGTTGGTCTCCTGGCTCGGCGCCTGTGGCTCAGCGGGCTAAGGCGCCAGCCATGTACACCTGAACTGGCGGGTTTGAATCCAGCCCAGGTCCGCCAAACAACAATGATGGCTGCAACCAAAAAATGGCCAGGCGTTGTGGCAGGCACCTGTGGTCCCAGCTACTTGGGAGGCAGAGGCAAGAGACTCGCTTGAGGCCAGGAATTGCAGGTTGCGGTGAGCTGTGATGCCACAGCACTCTATCCAGGGTGACAGCTTGAGGCTCTGTCTCAATTAAAAAAAAAAAAAGAACAGTTGGTCTCCTATTGTAACAATAATTTTTAAAAATTATTATGTTTATATTAACATGAGTTCACAGATTCTTTTATTAAACAGATTAAAATCTCTTTTATCCTAATTTATTTTGATAATCAAGTTGAACTGGTCTGGCCAGAGGGAGGTTTTTGAAGCTTGCTCCAAGATCCTTTTGACATTTCCATCACTATTTTGAGTATTTCTTATGAAAAAAAGCTGGAAAAGAACAGGAGTAATTTCCTAGGAAAACAGAAGAATGAGAGAAAAGTTATTCTAGGCAGAAAGAATATCATATGCTGTGGCAGGAAACTGAAATAATACAGTATATTCTGAAATCTACAGTAATATCGATTTTCTAGGTGAAGAGGTTGAAAAGAAGCAAGGAAGTTTTATATACTGTTGTAAGGAATTATAGTTTTATTCTTAGAGTGATAATGAACTATTGATATAAATTAAGGAACTGACATTTTGTGACAGCAACACCTATTTCATCATCTTGATGTACTGAAATCCCAGGAGAATTTTAGTAATTTGTATTCAGCTCTAGCAAATAGCAGTCCTTCCAGCCATGCTTTCTAGGTTTTTAAAGAAATGCTATGAGACTCATTATCTTGAATAAGCATGTAGAAAAACTTATAAACATATTAAAATGAGGACAATACAAGAAATTTTTTCAGCGGTACAAAGTGCCCTATAGTCCTGAGCCAATGAATATTACCATTACCATTGTTTCCCTAGAGCTTTCAAACCATTTTCTCTTAATTGGTGAAATCTATATGAAAGACTAAATGCTTTGTACATCTAAGCTACAAATTCTTTGAATTACCAAAAGCCATAAGTATTACTTTAATCTTTGCTCTCTGAGTGTCCTAAGAAAGCTATGTACATATTCATCACCTTAGATGGTTTGCTATTCAGAAAGATCCAGGAAGTAGATATGTAAAGAACTCAAGCTATAAATACTATCTGAATTAGAATTGTTAATATTAATAGGGACAAAACTAGTTTGAAGATTTACAGCATGCCCAAAGAATGAATAATGATTTACATTTTAGGTAGTTTAGAGAATCTTCTTACAGATTATCTTGAAGAGTAAAATTTCTTCATGAAGTTTTAATCTAATCAAAAAATTTATCTGAACTTCTTATTTTTACTATATTCTGTTCCATAATCTGAAAGCATCTTTCATTTATTTACTTTAAATTTAATAAATGGATTTTCAAACCAAAATGAAACACTGTATGTTCAAAATTAATAGAGTCTGGCACAGTGGCTCACACCTGTAATCCTAGCACTTTTGAGAGACTGAAGTGGGAGGATTGCATGAGACCAAGAGTCCAGACCAGCCTGAGTAAGAGTAAAACCCTATCTACAAAAATAGAAAAATCTGCCAGGCGTGGTAGTACATGCCTGTAGTCTCAGCTACTCAGAAGGCTGAAGCAGGTTATCACTTGAGCCCAGATGTTTGAAGTTGAAGTGAGCTATGATGATGCTACGGTACTCCAGCCTGGGATACAGAGCATGAACATCTCTCAATTAAAAATAACAAAAGAAGAAGGGCCAAGCATGGTGGCTCATGCCTATAATCCTAGCACTCTGGGAAGCCAAGGCAGGCGGATTGCTTGAGCTCAGGAATTAAAGAACAGCCTGACCTAGAGTACAACTACTAGAATAGAGACTACTAAAAATAGAAAATCTGGCCAGGCGCAGTGGTGCACACCTATAATAGTCCCCACTTCTTGGGAGGCTGAGGCAAGATGATTGCTCAAGCCCAAGAGTTTGAGACTGTGAGCTCTGATGCCACATAGCTCTCTACCCAGGTCAACAAAGAATAACACTCTGTCTAAAAAAAAAAAAAAAGAAGAAGAAGTGAGAAAAATAATTTCATTGGTATAACCAGCTCCATCTCAAGATGGCCATGCCACAACTAGAATTTACTACTTTATAACGATCCTCTTGTTTCTCTGCTTAGTAGAAAAGAATCCATTTGCACTTTCTGTGCCCCTTTGAAAGCATCCTACATCACAGATACTGCCATTAGTATTTAACTGTTTCTTTGATGATGACAATCCTAAGTGAACCCATATTCTCTTTGCACTGAGTTCTTATAGTCTTTTTAAAGATTATAACTGCTGCTTGTAAAATAGGAAATCTGAGTAGCATTTTCAGTCCTCAGGCCTGGACAACTGAACCAGAAAATATAAAAGAGACAAGTTAAGTTTTATTTATGGACATCTAAGCTTACTAGAGAAACCTCTAGCATCAGTTTGTGGCCACTTTAGTATAGCTTTAATCTTATATATCTACTCAGAAAATTGAACCCATTGCAGAGGAATAAGTTTAATTTAGGTATTATAATAATTCAGCCTATCACTCATAGCTTCTGGTGTCTAGACTACACCCCTTACCTCTTAGTAACTTCACTATTGTAAATTTAAATAAATATTTCTCTAAACACTATGATAATCTCAATTGGATGTTTGTTATGTTTTATAGAATGCATGACTTTAATGGAGCTAATGTTCTCACAGATTCCCTTTGTGACCTTTTCTATTCATATGTATGATAGCTATCAATATATTTGTGAGGCTCGGCACCTGTGATACAACGGGCTAAGGCGCCAGCCGCATATACCTGCTGGCAGGTTCGAATCCAGCCTGGACCCACCAAACAACAATGACGGCTGCAACCAAAAAATGGCTGGGCGTTGTGGTGGGTGCCTGTAGTCCCAGCTACTTGGGAGGCGGAGGCAAGAGACTCGCTTGAGCCCAGGAATTGGAAGTTGCTGTGATCTGTGATGCCACAGCACTCTATCCAGAATGACAACTTGAGGCTCTGTCGCAAAAAGAGGAATATATTTGTGGCCACAAAATTGTTTTTGCTTTATAGTAAACTATTTTCTTTATCCAAAAATAACATTTTTTCATTATAACCTTCTACATTTTTAAAAATTTCTTGTTCCTTCCTTACCTCTTTCTACCCAAGTGGATTTTATGGGCTACTGCCTGCTAGGCTGTAACTCACCTAGACTTCAACAGGCAAAAAGTTCATGACTTTTTCTCTTCAGTCAGACTTATATGCTGGATGCTGAATCAAGAAGAGGGCCAGGGTCCTTTTTCCTGCTGATTTAGTTTTCCAGTGGTGAAAGACAGTAAGAAGTGCTTTGTGTTTATAACTTATAAAAAAGAGAGGTCAAAAGCAATGATTTTTCAATTTTTTGAAGCTTTGATTTTAAAATTCCCTGTAAATTACTGATGTTAATATGATAAAACAGTTGAAATTGTCCTTTTT
Source organism: Arctocebus calabarensis (assembly GCA_963573935.1). Taxonomy (NCBI): domain Eukaryota; kingdom Metazoa; phylum Chordata; class Mammalia; order Primates; family Lorisidae; genus Arctocebus; species Arctocebus calabarensis. Next base: position 13,494 of record CAUYON010025313.1, on the reverse strand, counting down.
TAAAAAATGGAAACAAAAAATCAAATATAACTATTTGCCTACCATATTTCTTTTGGAAATGTATGAATTCTAAAAATAGGCTGCCCCACACCATCCTGTGCAAGGCCTCTGTGAGAGACCCTGAGCTGTGTGTGTAAGTGACCAAAGTCTACAGTTGCTAGTCCCTCCCTGGGTATGTCCCTGATATTGGCTGTGGAGCATTGTTTGTCTACTTTTTTTTTTTCTTTTTTTGAGACAGAGCCTCAAGCTGTCACCCTGGATAGAGTGCTATGGCATCACAGCTCACAGCAACCTCCAATTCCTGGGCTCAAGCGAGTCTCTTGCCTCCGCCTCCCAAGTAGCTGGGACTACAGGTGCCCGCCACAACACCCGGCCATTTTTTGGTTGCAGCCATCATTGTTGTTTGGCGGACCCGGGCTGGATTCCAACCCGCCAGCTCAGGTGTACGTGTCTGGCGCCTTAGCCCATTGAGCCACAGGTGCCGAGCCTGTTTGTCTATTTTTGATGTGGAAATGGGGACACTGGAACTCCTACATAATTTTCAAAATTATTTTAGCTGCAATCTTTAATTAAACAGAATTTTATAGGGGCACATGATCATCTTGCATGTGGTGAGGGACACAACAAAACTTGATGTGTTTAGGGCAGCACCCATGGCTCACAAGAGTAAGGCTCCAGCCCCATATGCCAGCGGTGGCGCGTTCAAACCCAGCCCTGGCCAAAAACTACAAAAAAAAAAAAACTGGATGTATTGACAATACTGTTTAGTTGTTCCTTCTACAGGGACAGCAGCTATTGTCTATTTAATTCATTTTATTCTTTTGTGGAGAAAGTGACAAATCCCCTTTTTCTCATATTTATTGGACCAAGTCAACTCTTCTTTATTGGTGAAGTAGCTAACTACTTATGATGTGATTTGGTTGTAAGTGGGAAGAAGTTTCTTGGCACACAAAAGATGTCAGTAAACCTTTGTTGGAAACACACACACACATGCATGCACGTATATCTCTACCTGCAAATGTGCCAGAAAATTAAAATACTCCTTTTTTGAGACATTCCTTTCAGTAAACTTACACAGTAGAACCTCTGTAAGCTGACCACCCAAGAGAAACAACTTTTATTAGTGAATAGCATACAAAATCATATGTAATCAAAACATGGTAAAATCATACATACAGTATCATACAAAATCAGTCCCTTTGCTGTTGTCTCGTGGGTTAATTATTCTTTCTAAAGAAAGAATGGCTTTCTGGGTGGCACCCATAGCTCAGTGGGTAGGGTGCTGGCCACATACACCGAGGCTGGTGGGTTCAAACCCAGCCCAGGCCAGCTAAAACAACAATGAGAATTGCAACAAAAAAAAAGCCAGGCGTTGTGGGGGGCACCTATAGTCCCAGCTACTTGGGAGGCTGAGGCAAGAGAATTACTTGAGCCTAAGAGTTTGAGGTTTGACCACACAGCACTCTACCAAGAGCAACATAATGAGACTGTCTCAAAAAAAAAGCATAGCTTTCTGGCTACACCCCTCAGCACACCTAGGCCTTTTTCCACAGCAAATGACTTCAACTGCGTTATCAAGATACTGGACATCCTCTTCTTTTGAAGTCTCTGCAAATTCTGTGTCATCCTCACTTGCTTCTTCCACTTCATCAGCTGCTTCATGCACTTTTACGCTGGTCTATACTTCAGTCACTGTCACTTGGAAAATTGCTTCTGGGTCAGGCCCATTAAATGTTGCCACCTCATCATCCATTGCAACAAAACCTTCAAAATCTACTCCTTTGAATTCTGCCAGGGAAGAAGGACTATCTGATGGGGCTAAAACAACATGCTCTTGGGCCTTGACAAATCCAACTTTCTTGAAACATTTCTGTATTGTTTCTGGATGAACTTTATTCCAAGCAGAACTGATCCAGAGGACAGCTTCCAGAGAGTTAACCGATGCAGAGGATAAAGTTGCTTCCACAGGAGGACCACATGTTTGTGTTTTAGTAATGACCCACTGCAGGAGCTGGGCTCACTTCTGCATTGTAAATGTTCTGATGATGCTTTGGTTAAGAGGTTGGATTTTTAAGGTCATGTTTGGTGGCAAAAATTTCATTGTTGATGTTTGTGAGATGATTCATTTGCAGTGGCCAGAACAGTTGTCCACTGTCAGTAGAATGAACCATTTTTTTTCTTCTTCATTTCTCAGTTAATGCCCCTTAACCACTTCTCAAATAAGGCAATGGTAATTCATGCACATTGTTTGAGCTCCAAATGACAGAAAGTCTTCGAGCTTCAGGTTCTTGAACTCACATGGCTTTCCCAATTTACCAGTCAGCAAGGGCTTTAGTTTCTCTCTTATTGAGCTAGTATAAAGCAGAATAGCGAAATGTTCTTTGAAAAGCTTTTGACTCTTAACCTTTTTCATCCATTATGTTGAAGCTCTTTCAGGCATTGCCTTGAAAAAAGTTCATACTTGTTAGTGTTAAAGGTATCATCATCATCTTTAAAGCCTCTGACAACGTCCAGGAACTTTTTGATGAACTCTACCGCAATTTCTACTGAAACTTCCTTGGAGTCAACACACAAAACTTTCTGGGAGATTTCATGTTGTAATTTAAATTTCTCAAGCCAACCACTTGACGCTTGGAAATCTGCCACCCTGAATTCCTTTGCAAGTTTTTTAGCAACTTCTTAGATCATCAGCCTGGAGATTCAGGCATTAACTGCCTACATTTGTTTGAACCAGCTTTTCGTTGACTTTATTGAGGGAAGTTTTAGGTCTCTACTTTCCTTACCTTACTCTCCAAGTACTCATACCTAACGATTTGAATGTTACTAACTGTGGTCTTGCTAACAACAAAATGTCTTGCCATCTTTCTTTGGCTGCTACTTTCCAGAAAATGTAGATCAGCCTTTCCTTCAGTGTCAGCCCTATGAGTCCTTTCCTTTGGGCCATTATGTCTCAATTAACTATCAAATTTTTCAGTAATTTTAGGATGTACCTACAACTCAGACCAGTCCTTAACAACAACAAAAAAAATCTTCCGTAACACATGATGAACAATAGGACATTAGTCCTAATCCAATATGTGGCAATAATAAGACATGAAAAAAAGAACTTAAACTAAAGAAAACATAATACAGCTCAGCGCCTCTGGCTCAACAGTCTAAGGCGCCAGCCACATACACCTGAGCTGGTGGGTTCGAATCCAGCCCGGACCCGCCAAACAATAATGATGGCTGCAAACAAAAAATGGCTGGGCATTGTGGTGGGTGCCTGCAGTCCCAGCTACTTGGGAGGTGGAGGCAAGAGACTCGCTTGAGCCCAGGAATTGGAGGTTGCTGTGAGCTGTGATGCCACAGCACTCTATCTAGGGTGACAGCTTGAGGCTCTGTGTCAAAAAAAAAAAAAGAAAACATAATACAGGGCGGTGCTGGTGGCTCAGTGAGTAGGGTACTATCCCCATATACCTAAGGTGTTGGGTTCAAACCCAGCCCCAGCCAAACGGCAACAAAAAAATAGCCGGGCGTTGTGGTGGGTGCCTGTAGTCACAGCTACTCAGGAGGCTGAGGCAAGAGAATCGCCTAAGCCCAAGAGCTGGAGGTTGCTGTGAGCTGTGATGCAACGTCACTCTACTGAGGGCAGCAAAGTGAGACTCTGTCTCTAATAATTAAAAAAAAAGGAAAAAGAAAGCATAATACAACTAAGGGGCAAAGCCCATACCTTCTACCCACCTTAGTCTACAGTGACCTCAACTGGTCAAGTTATAGAGGGTAAATTAATATTGTGTGTCACAGCTCAAGTGGTAAAGATGTAACTTACAAAGGTACTCAATATTTTGAAGTCAGTCTTCCAGTAAGCACATGTGGTACATGTGTGGTCTATGAAAATTAGGTCAACTTAAGGAGATGGTGAATGTATAGACGTGGTCAGTTATGGAGGTTCTACTCTATATCCAAAAGCCCCTGTGTTAAACATAATACCATGCAAATGGTAGCCAGGGACCAATATTAACCCATTAGCATCAAACTGTGTTAATTTGTTCAGTTCAGCCATTTCAAATGTATACACTTTCAAAACATTATTTTGTATACCATAGATATGTGTAGTTTTATTTGTCAGTTAAAAATAGATTTGAAAGGGCAGCGCCTATGGCTCAATGAGTAGGGTGCTGGCCCCATATACCGAGGTTGGCAGGTTCAAACCCAGCCCCGGCCAAACTACATCAAAAAATATCTGGGCATTGTCGGGGGGTGCCTGTGGTCCCAGCTATTCGGGAGGCTGAGGCAAGAGAACAGCCTAAGCCCAGGAGTTGGAGGTTGCTGTAAGCTGTGTGACGCCATGGCACACTACCGAGGGTGATAAAGTGAGACTCTGTCTCTATTAAAAAAAAAAAAAAAAAAGATTTGAAAATGTTTATTTTAGGTCTATAAAGGAGTGTGAATTATTTGTCTGGTGAGATAGTCACTTTGTGACAGTTTTTAAATATTCAAGAGGCTTAGAGTAGTAAAGGGGCAGAAAAGAAAGCACCACTTGACTTTTTGCTTCCTAACTTTGGGCTCTATTTAAAAGATCTGCCATTCACACACACTTCAAATATTTACTGAAGTATTTATTTCCTACTTTAAGGAAGGCACTCCTTACCCTTTTATTTATTTCCTACTTTAAGGAAGGCACTCCTTTACCATGTTCTAAAAACATGGTAAAGGATACAAAGATTAATAAGATAAAGGCTTTGCCTTCAGTGAGTTTGTTTATAATCTACTAATGGGGTAAGACAAATATTAAAATATCTCCTCTCCAAGGTGGAGAGTGATTGGTGCCAGAAGAGAAATACCAACAAGATACAATTATTTTAGACATGGAAAGATTATTCCTGCCTGCCAGATACCCACACTACAATTTCAAAAAAACAACAAAAATAAACAAGAACTACCAATGTTGATGGTTAGAGAAGCTTCAGGTGGTTTACTATCCTCTGGCTCTTATTATTTATTTATTTACATGTTTTTCCTTTCTGATGAACTATAATGTTTTCTATGGCAGGATGTATCTTAACTTTTAGTATCCTGAGTTCCTAACTGTGCCTGGCTCATAAAATGCACTCAATAAATATTTGTTGATACGATACTCTCAGTAAATATTTGTTGAACGGATATATGTATCTCCGATAATGAAACTTGCTGTTTAATAAGTAAACTTTGGCCAAGCACAGTGGCTCATTCCTGTAATCCTAGCACTTTGATAAGCTGAGGTGGGAGAATCACTTGAGGCTGGGAGTTGAAAACATATTGACACCCGATCTCTACAAAACATTTTTCAAAATTAGCCAGGCGTGGTGGCATGGACATACAGTCCTAGCTACTCTGGAAACTAAGGCAGTAAGATCACTTGAACCTGAGGGTTTGAGGCTGCAGTAGTTATGAGCATGTCACTGCACTCTAGCCTGGGCAACAGAGCAAGATTCTGTCTCTAGGACAGCGCCTGTGGCTCAAGGAGTAGGGCGCCGGCCCCATGTACCGGAGGTGGTGGGTTCAAACCTGGCCCTGGCCAAAAAACTGCCAAAAAAAAAAAAAAAAAGACTCTATCTCTAAAAAAAAATAAATAAATTAAAACCTCTTTCCTATTCGATTACAAAGCACATTCAAAAAATTAAATCCTACATTATTAAAAAAGTAGAGCTTCTCACAAACAACATATTTTAAAAGGACAGCTTCTGTAAGATAAACAATTTGCACCATAAAGAAGGCACAGAAAAAGTCAGGCCTGAGGCCTAGGAAGTTGCATAAAAAGCAGAAGCAGCTATGTATATCATTCTCCCCACTTATACTAATTGTGGCAGTATATTTTCATGATATTCTATGACTAGGGCCAAACCCCAGTGAAAGTGAGATATAAATAAATTTGCACTTTCATTTAAAGTGAATGATATGGAGCAGAGAGGTAGAATTTGATGGAAAGGCTTCGTGGAGGAAAAGCAATGTTCATTTCTCTCTGCTACTCTGTGACTTGCCCTCATTGTGTGGGTATTGGGGCCAATGGTTAGGAGAATAGGGTGTATGCTGAGAATTTAGCAAAACAGAGTCAAAGACATTGTGTGTGGGAGAAGAGAATATGCTAGATTTTATATTGTTTAGAATCAGGTATTTCAAGTTAACAGAAAATTATTTATGTCAGAGGAGATAGTGCCCAAATTTTCAAATATTTTAGCTATGTAAATATTCAGGGAGAAATTAGTGCATACCTCATAAATAATTCACAGGAGACAATGTGTATTGTTATTTTCACAAATGTTTTCTTAAGAAAAATCCTAGAAAATGAAGTCTAGCCATAGAATCACTGGATATTCTGATAAACATATAACCCACAGAAATACTCCAAATCTATAGAATTTTACTGCTTTGTTCCTATCTCTTTAAGTGGAAAAACTTCTCTTTTTTACAACCTATGTGTCAGGTAATGCAAAACTCAATATACTCACTTTACTGGGAGGCCAATGATGATAAAGAGAAAAAAGAGCTATGGATAGTAATGCTGTGGTTTATCACGTGCTATACAAAACCAGTGTGAACTTCCCTTTTTTTGATCCATATAATTAAATTGTAAACAAATTGCAAAATTGTTTGGATTGCAAACAGATTTGGATTTCAACAAATTGCAAATCCAAACAATAAGTATGGCTTCATTAATCATTCCTTTTTGCTTGATTTCACTGGGAAACTAGCCTAGTGCCTCCCTCTCAGAAGTCCTGGGGCCCCTGTTATTAGCCCAAATCAGATTAGAGAAGTTAACTTTGTTTCATTGACCATGACTTTATATAGTATATAGGCACTCTGTCTAAGCAGTTCCATGTGAGAGAAAGGAAAAATGAATAGTCAGAATAATGGTGAAGGAGCTCAGGGAATTTTTACCTCAAAATATGACTCCTTAGCATAAAGAGTAGTTTGAATCAAAAGCCCTTAGAAATCAACAAGCATTGGAATGGGCTTCCCCTCTATCTGCACAAAACCAGGTGGACCCATCAACGAGAACAATTAATTGCCTTTCCTTCCCCTCCCTGTTATCTCAATATATTGTAAGAAAGCATATCAAGAATACAACCAGACCAGGTCCAACCCATTTTAAAGAATTAACTGTGTCTCCAGTTAATTTCCAAAGAGAATCATTTCAAGCCAGTCTGTTTCCCCCATCCATTCATTCTTCCATGTAAACATTCATCTTTTCTAATAACCATTTATTGCCCCTGAACAGAATTACCTGTATTACTACTCTCTCCCTTCTCTTTAAGAGGGCATATAAACTTCTAGACCTCATTGAAATAATCATTCTGTGATTCTCCCCATGTGAATGGGAAATAAATTTATAATCTTTCTCATTAAAAATAAAAATAAATGGTAAGTCATACATATTGCTTTTTTAAGTGTTCACCTACGATTTTGAATAGAAAATGTTATTCTAATTTAGTACTACATAATCTTGAAGCTTTGAAAATCTTGTGATTTTGATTGTCCTTAAGGAAGTATTATATTGGGAGTATAAACAACTATATATATCATTTTCTTTAAGTACTTATGAGAATGTCTTTAATCATAGAATAGAAACCTTTTGGGCAGTGCTTTAAGTGAATTCAGTGAATATGTCTGTAGTAGCTACTAGGGGTGGGATAGAAGTTCTAGCTGTAATAAGATGCAATGACCAGAAACTTAACAATCTTCCGAAGGACATATATGATAATTATAAAGTAGTTTGTAGCTTATTTATCTCATAAGCAAAAGCCTGGAGGCAGGCCATCCAAAGCTAGTGCAGCAGCTCACCATTTCATCAGAAACTTGGTCCCTTTTTTATCTTCTAATATTTCTAAACCTAACTGTGTGTGCTTGCATCCTTATGATTGAAAAATGGCTACAGTACTTCCCAGTGTCCAGTCTGTTCCAGGTAGAAAGAAGATAGAATTCTAGGGCAAAAAACATTTTCCTGTTAATGCCTCCTTATCTCCTTATCATTTTATGTGTAATAGGAAACCTGCCTCAGGAACTTATTCCTACATTTCACTGGCCAGAATATATCATAAGGCCACTCCTAGCTGCAAAGTAGCTAGGGAAGGAGATTGTGGATAGCAGTTAGAACTGCCAAGCAATGTTTGCAGGTACTCCTTTTTCTGTTCACCTCCTGGGATAAATGCTTATAAGATTCCAAGGGAAAGGCTATGGTATTTAAGCATGAAGATATAGTACTCCAAAAGTCTCTTTTCATCATTGAATGATCCATTTATTAATTCAACAAATAATTATTTTTGTCAGCTAATATGTGCCAGGTAACTATTCTATATACTGGAGATAACAGCAGTGAACAAAACATAAACATTTACATATTATAGATACAGCTATGAATATACATATGTATGTATATTTTATATAAATATACATATACACACTCAGTATATATATCCATGAAGAAAAGTAAAATAGTATAAGGAAAATAAAGAGTAAGATAAGTATTATTCTGTAGAGACTGTTCAACACAGGCCTCTCTGATGAGGAATTTGAGCAAATTCCTAAAACAAGTGAAGGATAGATGGAGCTATAATTACTGGAGAAGAATGGTCCAAGCAGAGGATGCATTGCAGAAAGTACAGAGGCTCTGAGAAGAGATGTATTTGCCGTGATCAAGAAAAAACAAGGAACTAGTATAACTGGAGTATAGTAAACAAGGAGGAAAATGTTAGGAGATAAGAATAGCAGAAGCCATACTATGCTGGACCTGGTAGGAGACATCAAAGATTTTTAGTATAAGTAAAATAAAAGTAGTTGGAGGGTTATGAGGAGAAATTAACACAATAGAACTTAAAAGTGTAAAAGGATCACTGTAATGTATGGAGAATAAATTGTAGTATGATAAGGGTAGAAACAGGGAGGCCAGGGAGGCTATTCAATTTCCCAGGACATTAATGATGTTAGTGGTTCCAACTATTATAGTAGTAACAGTGGAAGTGATGAGTAATGATCAGATTCTAGGTAACTTTCAAAGGTAGTTTAAATACAGGGTGCCCCTAAAGTTCATGTGCAATTTAAACTATTAAAATATTAAATATAAATATTAAATATTAAAAACAAAAATTTTTTTTTTGAGATAGAGTCTCACTACGTCACCCTGGGTAGAGTGCTGTGGCATCACAGTTCACAGCAACCTCAAACTCCTGGCTTAAGCGATTCTCTTGCCTCAGCCTCCCAAGCAGCTAGGACTATAAGCACCCACCACAGCGCCTGGCTATTTCTTTGCTACAGTTGTCATTGTTGTTTAGCAGGCCCAGGCCAGGTTAGAACCCACCAGCTTGGGTGTATGTGGCTGGTGCCCTACCCATTGAGCCACGAGCACCTCCTAAATATTAAAATATTTTAAATTGCCCAAGAACTTTAGGGACACTCTATATAAGAGAGGAATCAAAGATGTCTCCTCTTAATAACTAGAAGAATGAAGTTGCTATTTACTGAGATAGGAGTTAGAAGAAAATAAGACATCATATGGTGGGATTGGAGGGTGGAGAGTTAAGAGGTTTTTTGGTTGTTGTTATTTTAGGTATGAGTTGCCTGTTATATATCCAAGTGCATGTTGGATGATTACAAGGCTAGAAATATATATTATCTATTATCTAGAAATATTGGATGATATGAAAATCTAGAGTTTAGGGTAGAGGTTTTGGAGACATAAAATTAGTAGTTTTAGTGTGAGTCGATATTAATGCTATGGGATTACACTAGGTCACCCAAAAAAGTAGATAGATAAATAATCCTACTTTATGGCCTTTTTCAGAAGAAAGAAAATTCCATAAGAAATGCTAAGGAAATTCAAGTTTAAGAACTGTATTTCGCTAGTCTACTAAGTGTCCAAAGTTTAATCTAGTGGTTGAGGACATGAACTCTAAGGCCCAGACTACCTAAGTTTCAATCCTGGCTATTCTGTTATTAGTTCTATTATTTAGGTAAAAATGTATAAACTCTCTAAACCTCTCTTTCTTTGTACATAAATAAGAATAGTAATGGTGCCTCACTGTAAGGTCATTGTAAAGATTAATCACTTAATTTAGAACAATGCCTTGACCCATAGTGCATGCTCAAAAAGGATTAGCCAATACCATCATTACATTTCACCAAGCTTTGACATAATGTAACATTGCTAGCTTGATTTAATGTTCCACCATAGCAGGCTCTATTTTGGAGGCAGAAAAAAACAATTGTTCATCTACTGATCTTCATTTGGGGACATCTGAAATTAGGAGTTGTTGATACTGATAAGTCATTACCATGTTTTAATCAGTGTTTTAGCGTCATATTCTTAGTTAATTATCTTTCTGTTTAGGTCATAGTGCTGTTGATATCACCAAGGTGGCTAGAAGACACCGCATGTCTCCTTTTCCTCTGACATCTATGGACAAAGCCTTTATCACAGTCCTGGAGATGACTCCGGTGCTTGGGACAGAAATCATCAATTACCGAGGTACTATTATTTTTTTCATGGCTCTTTCTTTTCTTCTTTTTTTTCCAAGTAAAGCTCATAAAACATTAACACAATTTTCCTTAAAGACAAAGATTATTAATCGTAATCACAATTGTCATCATTCTTTTTGCTTCCTATTTCAACTCAACCATAGGATCAGCCTTAACAGTATACACCATAAATTGAACACCCATTAAACTTTCTTTTCATACAAAATGGAAGAAATTCGACTGTATTTCTGCTCTCCATCAAAATACAGATGCTCTTGACCACAGAAAGGATATCAGCCCTGAGGAAAATAGTTAACTCTGAGTGTTTCTGTTGTCTTTTCTATCAGAAATGGAAAATAACAAATGTATCTTATAATCATGTTTTCCAATTATGGGAAATATGCATTTAAATGTAAAAAATACATCAATTTATCTGTGGATCATGGATTACTAAGCAGTCAGTCTGACCTCAGCTTTTCTGCTTCACATGTCTTTTCATGTTCTGTTCTTAATCTTGAGAACATTTTGTAAAAAACAATGGGAATGTAGTGTTGCCCAGTAGTATGCTTTTGTTTCCAGTTTTTTTGTTTGTTTGTTTGTTTTTTTAGAGACAGAGTCTCACTTTGTAGCCCTTGGTAGAGTGCCCTGGCGTCACAGCTCACAGCAACCTCCAGCTCTTGGGCATAGGCGATTCTCTTGCCTCAGCCTCCCAAATAGCTGGGACTACAGGTGCCCACCACAACACCCAGATATTTTTTGTTACAGTTTGGCCAGGGCCGGGTTTGAACCCTCCACTCTCGGTGTATGGGACCAGCACCCTACTCATTGAGCCACAGGCGCCACCCTCCATTCTTTTTTTAGACTAAGTCTCACTCTGTTGTCCAGGGTAGAAAGCTATGGAGTCTCTCACAGCAATCTCAAACTCCTGGGTTCGAACAATCCTCCTGCCCCAGCCTTTACAGCTGGCTACCCCAACTTCCAGCTAATTTTCCTTTTTTAAGTAAAGATAGGGTATTACTCTTGCTCAGGCTGATCTTGAACTCCTGAGTTCAAGAGATCCTCCCACTTCAGCTAGGATTGCTAAGATTACTGGTGTAAGCCACCATGGCCTGCCCAGTAGTTTGTTTTTAATTAATTTCCATTTCTCTGGGGTGGGGAAAGAATATGGAACATTTCATGAATTTGTGTATTATCTTTGCACAGGGGAAAAACTTCCATTTCTAAAATTTAAGCATAGGACTTATATTTAGGTGTCCAGTCACAGAAGACCAGCCTTTTGAGACCAAACCAAAAAAAGAAGTTGTATTTAGTGCAGTCTGAATAGTTTCTAGTTTCCTAATTGCCTTTGTTATATAAAAAGAAATAACATCAGAATTTTATAAATAAAAGTCTTTATTCATGGACTTATAAAATATTCAAACTATAATGAACATTGAGAGCTTTTATACTAACACCCTAAATTTTCTATAAGGAAACTCAGAGTCAGAAAAGGAGAAAAGAAATAGGATAAAGGTTTTAAGACTTAACATTCTTCTTTTACTTGCTTACTGATCTTCTTTTAACATTAAAATATTTTTTAAATAATAGTAGCTGACATAAGTTATATTAAAAGACCTCAAATGAGTGAAATTTTAGACATTAGATTTTAGCTCTTGCATCTGTGGCTCAAGTTAGACAAAAATTGTTTTTATACAGTTTGCACTTATCCTGCATCTTTGATTCACATTTATATATATATATATATTTGTGTGTCATTAGGGTTAAACCTTTTGTTTTTGTTTTATCCTCACTAAAGAAAATAAGGATTTCGGAAACTCACTACAGTAGGAAAGTAGTGAGGAATTAACTATGATTTTAGAAATCAATTTTAATGAAATAGTTTTCTTTATTATTAAATGGAGAATATTGAAATATTTATTGATATTAACCAACACCAAAGCATTTTCAGAGAATATGAATAAACTTAAGTTGTTAGAAAGAATTAGTAATACTTTACCTGTTATTTTATTTTATTATTTTTTATTAAATCATAGCTGAGTACAGTAGTGCAATCCCGGGGTACAATGTGCTGGTTTCATATACAATCTGAAATGTTTTAACATACCCTTCATAGCATTTTCTTACTTATTGTATGAAGACATTTGTATTCTGCATTTAGTAAGCTTTGCCTGTACCCTTCTAAGATGCACCATAGGTGTGGCCCCACCAATTACCCTCCCTCCACCCAACCCTCCCCCCTCCCCTCCCTTCCCATATTCTTCTGCTGTAGTTAGGTTATAGCCTTCATATGAGACCTTTAAATTAGCTTCATAGTAGGGCTGAGTACATTGATACTTTTTCTTCCATTCTTGAGATACTTTGCTAAGAAGAATATGTTCCAGCCCCATCCATGTAAACACAAAAGAGGGAAAGTCTCCATCTTTCTTTAAGGCTGCATAATATTCCATGGTGTACAAGTACCACAATTTATTAATCCATTCGTGGGTTGATGGGCACTTGGGCTTCTTCCATGACTTAGCAATTATGAATTGGGCTGCAATAAACATTCTGGTACAGATGTCTTTGTTGTAGTGTGATTTTTGGTCTTCTGAGTATATACCTAGTAAGGGAATTGTGGGGTTGAATGGAAGGTCTATTTTTAGATCTGGACGTACTCTCCAAACATCCTTCCAAAAGGAACTTATTAGTGTGCATTCCAACCAGCAGTGTAGGAGTATTCCCTTTTCTCCACATCCACGCCAACATCTCTGGTTTTGGGATTTTGTCATGTGGGCTAATCTTACTGGAGTTAGGTGATATCTCAGAGTAGTTTTGATTTGCATTTCCCTGATGATTAAGGATGGTGAGCATTTTTTCATTTACCTGTAGGCCATGCACCTGTCTTCTTTAGAGAAGTTTCTCTTCAAGTCCTTTGCCCACCCTGAGATGGGATCACTAGTTCTTTTCTTGCTAATATGTTGGAGTTCTCTGTGTATTCTGGTTATCAAACCTTTGTCAGAGGCATAACTTGCAAATATTTTC
>CAUYON010025312.1:0-37575 GCA_963573935.1 Arctocebus calabarensis | reverse complement strand
GTCCCAGCTACTTGGGAGGTGGAGGCAGGAGACTCACTTGAGCCCAGGAATTGGAGGTTGCTGTGAGCTGTGATGCCACAGCACTCTACCCAGGGTGACAGCTTGAGGCTCTGTCTCAATTAAAAAAAAAAAAAAGCTGCTTTGTTGCTAGGGGGACAGCAGAGTTGAAGAGCTGTGATCATATGGCCCACAAAGCTGAAAAAAGTTTGACCCCTGACACAAAAAGTTTACTGACCTGTGTTCTAAGTAGTGGTTGCTTTAATGTATACCCATGTCCTCCAAATTCATAGTCACTGGTGACTAACTTGGTCCCACCCAGCCATGGTTAGGGGGAACCTAGCAGAACAGTCTCAGAGGGCTGCTGCCAATAATCAAGTAGAGAATAACCTATAATACCACTGAGAAAGAATTGCAGTCTGTTTTCTCTTTCAATTTCTTTCTTTCTTTCTTTTTTTTTTTTTGAGACAGAGCCTCAAGCTGTCACCCTGGGTAGAGTCCGTAGCATCACAGCTCACAGCAACCTCCAACTCCTGGCCTCAAGTGATTCTCCTGCCTCCCAAGTAGCTGCGCCCGCCACAACGCCCAGCTGTTTTTTGGTTGCAGCCGTCATTGTTGTTTGGTGTGCCCAGGCTGGATTTGAACCCGCCGGCTCAGGTATATGTGGCTGGCATCTTAGCCACTTCGTTTTGTTTTTTTGAGACAAAGTCTCACTTTGTCACCCATGGCACAGTGCTGTGGCGTCACAGCTCACAGCAAACTCGAATTCTTGGGCTTAAGTGATACTCTTGCTTCAGCCCCCAAGTAGCTGGGACTACAGGTGCCTGCTACAATACCCAGCTATTTTTAGAGATGGTGTCTCGCTTTGGCTGATCTTGAACTCCTGAGCTCAGGCAATCCACCCACCTTGGCCTCCCAGAGTGCTGGGGTTACAGGTGTGAGCCACCACGCCTGGCTGTGTTCTTTCTTTGAACAGGACAGTTTCTTGTGCGAGGCACATTTTCTGGGGGGAAGGGAGGGGAAGATTCAAACTACCTAGGCGTGTGACCTACTTACAGGCGCCCCTCTTGAAGGCATCTCCTTTCTCTCCTCTGTGACCCCTACCTCTCATTCAGGAGTGGGACTCTCAGGTCCCAACCTGCTTTCTGTTGATTAATCATGATCTGGAACTGAGACAACGGGACGAGTTTGGTCCAATAATGTACTTCTCCATGTATGACAACTCATAAATGTATGCAATGAGAGTCCACGAAAATTGGCTGGGCGCAGTGGCTCCCGCCTGCAATGCTAACACTCTGGGAGGCCAAGGCAGGTGGATTGCTTGAGCTTATGAGTTGGAGGTTGCTGTGAGCTACGATGATGCTACAGCACTCTATCCAAGGTAACAGCTTGAGACTCTGTCTCAAAAAAAAAAAAAAATCCACTAAAAATCTGTTCCATCGTTATTTGCATGAACAAATCTGAAAAAGTTTATTTTTCTGCATTATGCCTCCAAAGGCCATAGGCTCTCTAGTGTTGGAGCTTACAGATCTCACTATGAACAGACAGCATTCATTCAACACCACTCCCAGGACTGCTGTGGTGCAAACGGGTGCTGAAATTTTCACTGAGAACTTCATGAAAACTAAGAACGATTGGGAAATTTTTTGTATCACGGAATTGGTGTGATGTGTAGGATAGATCATTACTCTGAGATTGCCTTTGCTCCTTTGGCAGTATTAAAATACCCTTTCTCCGAAGAAATGATGGGGCCAGTAGAGAGAAGCTGGTGCTGGTATGGTAGTGTCTTTAGCTGATAAAAATAAAACATTGAAAGGAGCCCTTGATAGACTATTGATTGATGCTCCAAAGCCGATGTTGGTAAATTTGCCCTTGTCCACCTTTACTATAAGGCTGGAAAGGTGACCCTGTAGCCACCCTGTCCCCATTGGAGCAGCTGAGTGATAGAGCTCTGGCCCCAGGCTGAGGTTTCCTTGCCAGGAGGAAGTTCTGTGTTCCTTGCCTCGTTGCCCTTTGTACTTCTTGCCCCTCCCTTGACCTCTTCTGCCCACAGGAAACTCAGAGCCAGGCAGGTGTTACAGGAGGAGGTCAGCCAGAGGATGAAACATGGAGCTTGGCAGAGCAAAAGCCAGAAATGCGCTGGTTAATAAAATCCAAGCTCCAGCTTGGCGCCTGTGGCTCATCGGGCTAAAGCGCCAGCCATGTATGCCTGAGCTGGCGGGTTCGAATTCAGCCTGGGCCCGCCAAACAACAAGGACGGCTGCAACCAAAACAAAAATAGCCGAGCATTGTGGCGGGCGCCTGTAGTCCCAGCTACTTGGGAGGCAGAGGCAGGAGAATCGCTTGAGCCCAGGAATTGGAGGTTGCTGAGAGCTGTGATGCTATAGCACTCTATCCAGGGCAATAGCTTGAGGCTCTGTCAAAAAAAAAAATAAAATAAAATAAATAAAATAAAATCCAAGCTCCTTTTGTAATCCATGGGCATGATGATGGGGTTTTCACACTCATGTGTGAGATGTACCTCTCTCAAAACATTACCTGTCTGATACAAAAAGGAAAAAAAAAAAATCCCCAAACAAACTATGGCAGGTCGAGTGATGGATTCAGCATGGAGCCTTCTACACCCCACGTGCCTAGGACACATTATCTTGAGGTCACTAGAAACCTGAAATTAGAATTTGTGAATATGATTTTCCAGTGAATTCTTGAGGTATCTGTTATTTTTTCTTAAACTCCTGTCCTTCTGATGGACAGAGGCTCCTTTACAGCAGGAGGTGGGGTTTTTTTTTGAGTTTCTGTCTGCCACCCTCCACCCCCCGGACAGGGTACCTCGCAGGTTTTGCGTGTTCCGTGAAACCCATGTCATTCAGAGGCTTTGTGAAGTATTGTGAAGACGCTTTTATTGCAGCCATCGATTTGATGTTGACGTCAACAAAGTCTGAAAGTACGTTCTTAACCACATCTCCATCCCTGGGTCGCAATGTCTGAATCAAACGGCAGCGATTGAGGTGTATGGATTATTTTCAAAAGTTTGTTTGAATTGAAAGCTATTGAAAGCTTTCCTGGCATCTCTTGAGGGCTTTCAAAAGGGATCCAATTCATAATCCTTAAAATTGACAGTAAAGAGTGATATTTCTTAAGTTGTACAGCCTGGGAATGTGAAATAAATGATCATGAGTGTAGCCATTTCGGTATTTATCATGTATCCCGTGATTTAGATTAGCTTCCTGATCTTCACACCCCCAGAAATGGGTACTGTTATCTCCATTGTAGAGACAAAAAAAGTGTTGGCTCAGAGTTTTGCGCCATCTCCACCAGGTCTCACAATTTCCCATCTGCTTTACTTGGGAGCAGAAGCACGGCCTCATGGTGCCCTCTTGTGGCCATACTTTTAGTTGCAAGATGATGGTGGAGTTTTTCTTTGGGAAAAAAAAAAAGAAAAGGAAAAAAGGTCCCACATATGTTTTTAGTCAGCAACACGTTTTGAGATGTGACAGTCCTGTCAAAACAATATAATTCAACAAACTTCAAAGTAACCACAACAGAAGACATGTAGACACATTTTGGAGCACTGTCACAGAGCCTTACAACGAAATGTGCCAAAAACATTCGGAAACACAAGCAGTAAGATCTGAAAGGGAAGCAGGGCAAGTCACGCTCAGGTGTGTGAGAATTGAAACAGGCAGCCAGAAGAAAGCCAGCTGAGAGACAGAGGCAGAGCATTAAAGCAAAGGCAGAATAGGATTTCAATTTCCTGGTGCTGGCGGCTAAGATGGCTGCCTTGTGTGTGAAGAGTGCAAATCCTGCCAAGCTTTCCTTTCCTTTCCTACATGTATTCCTCTATGTAGACAGGGTCCCTCTCTTCATGGAACTTACATCTGAGAGGCGGGAAACAGCAATAAACACATACAGAATTGAAGAGAAAAGATACTTTCAGAAGGCAAAATGGTCATGAGTGTAGCCATATTGGTGCTTACCACGCAGAAAAGTGAAACAGCATCCTGAGATGGCAGTAGACAGAAATGGAGAGCATCAGGAGAGGGAGAGAAAAAGTCTCAGTGGACGAAGTGATTAAATTCTGGATACCCATTTTAGAAAACATTTATTTATTTATTATTTATTATTATTATTTTTTTGAGACAGAGCCTCAAGCTATCACCCTGAGTTGAGTGCTGTGGCATCACAGCTCACCGCAACCGCCAACTCCTGGGCTTAAGCAATTCTCTTGCCTCAGCCTCCCAAGTAGCTGGGACTATAGGCGCCTGCCACAATGCCCAGCTATTTTTTGGTTGTAGTTATCATTTGTTGTTTGGCGGGACTGGGCTGGATTCGCACCTGCCAGCTTTGGTGTATGTGGCTGGAGCCTTAGCTGGTTGAGCTACAGGCACCGAGGTGAAAAAATGTAGTATTAAAAAAATTTTTTTAAGGCCGGGCACAGTGGCTGATGCCTGTAATCAAGACACCTATAATCGTAGCACTCTGGGAGGCTGAGGCAGGTGGATTGCCTGAGCTCACAAGTTCAAGACCAGCCTGAGCCAGAATGAGACTTTGTCTCTTGAAAAAAAAAAAAAAATAGCTGGGTGTTGCTGTGAGCTGTGATGCCACAACTCTCTACCGAGGGTGAGAAAGTGAGTCTCAGTCTCAAAAAAAAGTTTATTTTTTGAGACAGAGTCTCAAGCTTTTGCTCTGGGTAGAGTGCTGTAGCATTATAGCTTATAGCAACTTCCAGCCCTTGGGATCTTCTCTTCTCTTCTCTTCTCTTGTCTTCTTTTTCTTTTCTTCTTTTCTTTTTCTTTTTTGAGACAGAGTCTCACTTAGTTGCCCCTGGTAGACTGCTGTGGTATCGTAACTCAGACTCTTGAGCTCAAACGATTCTCTTGCATATTTTTAAAAAATTTTTACTAGAGACGGGGTCTTGCTTTTGCTCAGGTTGGTCTCGAACTCCTGAGCTCAAGCAATTCTTCCGCCTCAGCCTCCCAGAGTGCTGGGACTACAGGCATGAGCCACTTTGCCTAGCCAAAAAAAAAATGTTGTTGTTTAATTGATTTAGTCTTGCTACATGCCCAGGTTGTTCTCATCTTCTGGGCCCGACAAATCCTCCCATCGCAGCTTCCAGAATAGCTGGGATTACAAGTGTGTGCCACTATGCCTGGCTATTTTTAATTTGCATGAATATGTAATGTTTTCACATGCTTTTGGAGTAACGTGATATTTTGATGCATGCATACAATGTGTAATGATCAAAGGTACTGGGCTATCCATCACCTCAAACGTTTATCATTTCTTTGTGTTGGGAACTTTCCACATCTCTTCTAGCTATTTTGAAGTACATAACGTGTTACTATTAACTACAGTCACCCCTCTGTGCTACCAAACACTACTTCTTGTTCCTTCTAGCTGCCTGTATTTTTGTATCTGTTAACTGACTTCTCTTAATCCTCTATCCTGTCCTTTCTCACCTCTGTAGCCATTGTTCTACTCTCTACTTCCATGAGATCTGCTTTCCTGGGCTCCCACATGTGAATGGGAACATGGGACATGTGTCTAAACATTATGTCCCCTGTTTCCATCCATGTTGCTGCAAAGGACAGGATTTGATGAATTCTTTTTTTTTTTTTTTGAGATAGAGCCTCAAGCTGTCACCCTGGGTAGAGTGCTGTGGCATCACAGCTCATAGCAACCTCCACTTCCTGGGCTCAAGTGAGTCTCCTGTCTCTGCCTCCCAAGTAGCTGAGACTATAGGCACCCGCCACAACGCCCCGCCATGTTTT
Source organism: Arctocebus calabarensis (assembly GCA_963573935.1). Lineage (NCBI taxonomy): Eukaryota > Metazoa > Chordata > Mammalia > Primates > Lorisidae > Arctocebus > Arctocebus calabarensis. Next base: position 31,807 of record CAUYON010025312.1, on the reverse strand, counting down.
TGTTGCAGGTGTCATTGTTGTTTTGGTGGTCCCGGGCTGGATTCAAACCCGCCAGCTCAGGTGTACATGGCTGGCACCTCAGCCTATTGAGCCACAGGCACTGAGCCATGGATTTGATGAATTCTTATGGCCGAATAACGTTTCACTGTGTACAATTCTGGATGTATGTTGCAGGTGGACCTGACACAATTGGTTGACAGGTTGGATATGGACTGTGGGAAAAAACAAGGCAACGTGACTGCATTATTTTTGACTTGAGCAATTGCCATGTATCGAGATGGGAACACAAACTTTGGGAGCAGGGTCTTGAAAGTGGCATTGGCAGTGCCTGCTGAGCACTCAGCCGAGGGAGTGTGTGAGTACCGCTGATGGGAGTCCTCTCCCCGCTTCCTGGCTTACCTGTTGATTTGCTACAGGTGTGTGCTCCCTGCTTTAGCGGAACGAAGAGTAATATTCTAAACCTGTGTGCACAAGGTTGGGTCAGGGCTCACGAGAAGAGATTGGGACATGGAGAACAGGTGACTGTTGGGGCAGAAGAGAGCTGAAAGGAGGGTGGGGGGTTGCTGGTCTGGACTGGGCACCCTGAGCAGAGGCAACTCTTATTCTCTCTCTCTCTCTCTTTTTTCTGAGATAGAGTCTCACTCTGTGACCCTGGGTAGCTCATAGCAGTCTCAAATTCGGGCTCAGGGTATCTCCTGAGTAGCTGGGACTATAGACACTCCCCACTATGCCTGGCTAATTTTTCTGTTTTTAGAATAGATGGGGGGGTCTCATTCTTGTTCAGGCTGGTCTCGAACTCCTGAGCTTAAGTGATCCACCTGCCTCGGCCTCCCCAAGTGCTAGGATTACAGGTCTGAGCCATGTGCTGGTGCCGGGGATGACTCATGGGGTGTGCTTTGTGCACCAGGCTCCTCGGGCCCTTCTAGTGGTTTCTAGTCTTCCTTTTCCTTTTTTGTGAAAAAGAAATCAATAAATGCCATCTTTTTTCCCCTGTTTTTTTAAACTATCTTGGTCAAAAGGAGCAACACACAAATACGTAAGTTGTCTTTTATTGTCTGTTACACCAAGCTTTCCTGCCCGGTAGCCTGGCCCTTCCTCGGGAGCAAGGAGGCTGTGTGCTGCCCGTAGCAGGAAACCGCCCAGGGTGCTTTCCAATGAATGAGCCGAAGCCAGCCCTTGTGGTACTTGAACCTCTGCCTCCTGGCTCCAGAGCACACCCTCTGTAATGCCGCCCTCCACTGCCACAAGACAGGGGTGGATCTCCCTGAGGGGCAAACAGAACATTTACAAAGGCCAATCCTTCCTGCCAAATGTGGGAGTAGAGAAGGCTCTGGTCTTGGGGGAAGAGGGCAGCTGGTGACAATGGATGATTGAAGAGTTTCATGGAAAACACCACATGGGCTGAGAAGGAGCCTCTGCCAGGGGCTGAACTTGGAGTCTCAAGAACAGGTAAGTGGAGGCCATGCTTCCTGCCTGGCTTGGGAGGAGAGGGGCTGCTGGACTGCCCCGGGGGCGCTGTCTCAGGAGACAGAGCCGGCAGGCCCCCACGTCCACCATTTCTTTTTCTTTTTTGAGACAGAGGCTCAAGCTGTCACCCTGGATAGAGTGCTTTGGCATCATAGCTCACAGCAACCTCCAATTCCTGGGCTCAAGCGAGTATCCTGCCTTTGCCTCCCAAGTAGCTGGGACTACAGGCACCCGCCACAACACCCATCCGTTTTTTGGTTGCAGCCGTCATTGTTGTCTGGCGGGCCTGGGCTGGATTCGAACCCGCCAGCTCAGGTGTACATGGCTGGCGCCTCAGCCCGTTGAGCCACAGGTGCCGAGCCACATCCACCATTTCAATACAACCTGCCTTCTTTTCCCCAGTGGCCCTAAAGGCAGCCCTGGGCCCTGCTGTGCAGCTAACAAAGGCATCTCTTTGTGATCTTCAAGGACACTCAGGAGGAAAAAACACCTCTTGGAAGCCACATCCCCAATTCACTGGTTGCCTGGGGAGCACCTATGGTGCTGGGCCCAGTGCCTGGCCCCACGGACGTGATGGGTCAAGGCAGGTGCTTCTGGTTTCTAGCAGAGGCGAAAATTTCAGGTTTTGTTGAGTTGGATTTAATTGCATTGAACTGGATTATGTGAAGACCCACAGAGTACACGTACAGGGCACTGAGATAAAAGGTACACAAAGCACACTTGGGTTAGATTAGGAGATAAGGCAAACTGTCCTGGGGCGCTCCATTCCCCAGAGGAAGGCAGTATGCTGCCCAGAGACTTCGATGACAAAGTATAGGCTGCTGTACCTTTTAGCAGCTGTGCAAACTTGGTCAAATTCTTTACTCTTCCAAGCCTTAGTTTCCTGATCTCTAAAATGGGTAGAGTAATGGAGGCAGCTGAATCAGATGTCTTTTTAAGGTCGCTGTTTCCCAGTCTGTGAAATGGTCGTGACTATAATTTTGCCTTTTGGCTTGCTCTGGGGATTAAAATAGGCAACCTGGATTGTTGCAATAGCTTATTCTACACCAAGGTCTGGTGAACTTTGTGATTTCGGCCTGGAAGTTTGATCTTCCTTTATTTTGCACAGCTCAGCCTGATAAACTGACAATCTCACAGGACAAGATATTGGAGCAAGGAAAGGGTATTTTCAGGAAATTAACTGCCTGGGGACCCAGCAGTTTTTTCTTTCTTTCTTTTTTTTTTTTTTTTTTGAGACAGAGTCTCACTACGTCACCCTTGGTAGAGTGCGGTGGCATCACAACCCACAGCAACCTCAAACTCTTGGGCTTAAGTGATTTTTTTGCCTTAGCCTCCCAAGTAGCTGGGATTACAGGTGCCCACCACAATGTCTGGCTTTTTAATTTTTTTTGGTTGCAGTTGTCATTGTTGCTTAGCAGGACTGGGCGGGCTCTAACTGGCCAGCTTTGGTGTAAGTGGCCGGAGCCCTACTCACTGAGCCATGGGTGCCAAGCCTAGAGCAGCAGTTTTTATACAGGCAGCTGCCAGACTCACAAAGTCACTGGCAAACTTTCAATATATGTGCCAAGTCCCTCGCCTAAGGGATGCTGAGGCTTTGGTTGGAGGTCCTGGGAATTTGTATTTTATTTTATTTTTGACACAGGGGCTCACTCAGTCACCCAAGCTGGAGTGTGTAACAAGATCATAGCTCACTGCAGTCTTGAACTCTTGGCCTCAAGTGATCCTCTTGCCTCAGCCTTCCAAACAAAGTTCTGGGATTACAGGTATGAGCCACCTCACCCAGCTGGTAATTTATATTTTCAATAAGGGTTGCAGTGATTCTATATTTTCATTTTATATTATTATTATTATTATTGAGATGGAGTCTCACTTCTGTTGCCCTGGGTAGAGTTCCGTGCCATCCTAGGAACTTCAAACCCTTGGCCTCAAGCATACCTCCTGCCTCATCTTCAAGTAGCTCAAGTAGCTGGGTCTACAGGTGCCTACCACAATGCCTGGCTAGTTTTTCTATTTTCAGTAGAGAAGAGATCTCGCTCTTGTTCAGGCTGGTCTCAAACTCCTGAGCTCAAAGGATCCCTCTGAGTTGGCCTCCCAGGGTGTTAGGATTACAGGTGTGAGCCCTGCTCCTGGCTGCACAGTGATTCTAATGCCCTTGACTACCAAGAACCATGTGAGCAGGGCCCTGTCACCTCGCCTATCCAGCAATTCAGGGAGGTCTTGCTATCATCACATTCACCAGACTACTCTGAAAGTCTGAGTAGGAGGTGCTGCCCGTGGTGGGGTAGACAGGAAGGTCCTGGCGGCAGGGGAGGGAATTTTGTGCCCTCTCGAGACTGTTGTGCAATATGGAGGAACCAAAGGTCCTGGAAAGCTGAATGAGACTCATTTCTTAGTTCTTTCTTTCTAAAGACTTCATCAAACAAAAAATAAATTCCAGCCTCCTTTTGGGGAAACATAATTTAGTTTTCCTTATTAAGCACCAAAAAATACTAGTTGTAGATGAATGAGTTACAGGTATTACTTTCTGACTACGAAACATTATAATTTTGCTTTTAATCCCTTTAATTTTTTTAAAAAAATAATTGAGTAAAAGTAAATTAAAACATATGTATTGATATCATTCAGTCATATGCTTTAGAGTCACACAGACCAGGGCTTAAGCCTTCATTCTGCCATTAACTAGCTGAATAGCCTTGGGCAAGTTACAAAATTCCCGTGTCTTAGTTCTCATAAATTGAAAATAGAGAACAATCAAATGTACTTCCGAGAGTTGCTGGGGCAGATGTGTTTTCCAGTGATAGCTGAGGGTCTGAGGGTGGGCCTGAGGCAGCCCCAGGGGTCTGTGGAGTGGGGGCGATTCCTGCGAGCTTCCCTGCTTCTGCTTCTGTCTGGCCTTGCCCTCTAGGGGGCAGCCATCTCTCTAGGGTTCTGAGGGGCAGGCCTCCCAGGAAGTGCAAGGCCAAGTCAGGGGGTAGGTGCGACTCAGCCCCCTGCCCAGACCCTGCTACCTCACAGACCTCCAGTCTGCTCCGGATGGCACCCACTTGGTGCCAGGCTCAGGGTTTGAGCCTGGAGTGTGGGGACCTTTGGGCCTTCACTGGCAGCGCGATGGAGCAGAGAGACCTCAAGAGTTGGGGCTAAATCTACCTGGGCCCGAAGCTCACCTTTTACTTTGGGAAACTAACAAAAATGCAGCCCAGAATTTCAAAAATGGTGGTGGGGGCCCATTTCGCATGAGCTGAGCTAAGTCTTGTACCTATTCTGACTTCAGTTTCCTCATCCGCGTAGAGGAGAGCGCGGTACCTTTCAGCCATTCTTTGGGAGGATTAAGAACCTGTGTGTGGGGCGGTGCCTGTGGCTCAGTGAGTAGGGCGCTGGCCCCATATACTGAGGGTGGTGGGCTCAAACCCGGCCCCGGCCAAACTGCAACAACAAATAAAATAGCTGGGCATTGTGGCAGGCGCCTGTAGTCCCAGCTACTTGGGAGGCTGAGGCAAGAGAATCACCTAAGCCCAAGAGCTGGAGGTTGCTGTGAGCTGTGATACCACAGCACTCTACCCAAGGTGACAAAGTGAGACTCTGTCTTTAAAAAAAAAAAAAACCAAAACCCCAAGAACCTGTGTTTGTCCACATGGCTGGGGACAGTAAATGGTTGGAACATATATTTTGGTTTCACATAGGTTGACTCTGAGGATCACAGAGGGACGGCCTGAGGAGGGGAAGTGGAGGCGGGGGTGGGGGGGTGCGGTGGGTCTTGTAGCTGCGCTGTGTCACACCTCGCACAGACCAGAAGAGGTTGTCTTTTTTTTTTGAGCCAGAGTCTCACTCTATGGCCCAGGCTAGACTGCCCTGGCATCACAGCTCACAGTAACCTCAAACTCCTGAGTTCAAGCCATCCTCCTGCCTCAGACTTCCGAGTAGCTGGGACTACAGGTGCCTGCCACAACGCCTGGCTACTTTTTTTATTTTTGGTAGAGACCAGAGAGAAGGTCTGGCTCTTGCTCAGGCCAGTCTCCAACTTCCGAGCTCAAGCAATCCACCTGCCTTGGCTTCCCAGAGTGCTAGGGTTACAGGCGTGAGCCTCCTTGCCCGTCTGAAAAGAACATTCCCAACAGTGGCACGGAGATTGGGAGCCCAGCTTCTTTTGCCTGTGCCGTGGTTGCTATTCAAGCTTTTTTGAGCCTCAGTTTCCTCACGTCAAGTGAGAGCACTTGTGCATGGAGGTTAAGGGTGACCACACCTGAGTGTGGTTGGGGCACTGTCCTGACTCAGCAGGAACTTGCTGGAGAAGCGGCAGCAGCTGTGTGGATCGTCCTTGCTGCCCACACCGCTGCTCAGGTGCCGTGGGCATCCTGCCGGACTTCTGGAAGGCAGAGGCACGGAGGCAGAAACAAGCTTTTCTTTTTTTTTTTTTATTGTTGGGGATTCATGGAGGGTATGAGAAACCAGGTTACCCTGATTGCATTTGTTAGGTAAAGTCCCTCTTACAATCGTGTTCTGTCCCCAAAAGGTGTGGCACTCACCAAGACCCCACCCCCCTCGCTCCTTCCCTCTCTCTGCTCTTCCTTTCCCCACCCCTCCCTCCTTTCTCTCTCTGCTCTCCCCTTCCCCCACCCCCACCATTAATTGTCCTCATATCAAAATAGAGTACATGGGATTCATGCTTCTCCATTCTTGAGATGCTTTACTAAGAATAATGTGTTCCACTTCCATCCAGGTTAATACAAAGGCTGTAAAGTCTCTATTTCTGTTTCTGCATTTTTAATATGGGTATAATGATAAGAATAATATTTGCACTGGGTGTGGTGGCTCATGCCTGTAATCCCAGCACTTTGAGAGGCTGAGGAGGGAGGATTGCTTGAGGCCAAGAGTTCAAGACCAGCCTAGGCAAGAGCAAAGCCCTCCAAAAAATAGAAAAATTAACTGGACGTGATGGTACTTGTAGTCTCAGCTACTCAGGAGGCTGAAGCAGGAGGATTGCTTGAGCCCAGGAGTTAGAGGTTGCAGTGAAGCTATGATGATGATGTCGCTGCACTCTAGGCAGGGTGACAGAGTTGACATTGTCACAAAAACAAAACAAAACAAATAATAACAATAATAATACTTGCTCCACAGGATGTTTGCCTTAGGGGCCAAACTAGAATGTGTGCATGAGTTTGTTTTATTTTGCTTTTGCAGCTTCCTGTGAATCGGTAATTATTTTGAAATAAGGAGTTAAAAAAAAACTTAAAGAAAAATGTGATTGGCTATATCTTGCAACTGTGCAGTTCAACTTCGATTCCATTCAGGTAGCAATTATTCAGCCAGGTCTGTACTAGAGAGTTTGGAAATAAATGCATTTGTGATCCCTAAAACTAAAGCACTTGAGGTCTGAGAGAGAAGAGACACAGGAAAAACATAGTACACTGTGATATGTGTTTTAAGAGATAAATAGAACATGTATCCAATCTTAGATAAGAGATGAAATAATCCAGCCAGGGGCACAGGAGGCAGGGAGGGAAGGAAGGAAAGAAAGAAACATCGAGGGAGGCTCGGCGCCTGTGGCTCAACGGGCTAAGGCGCCAGCCACGTACACCTGAGCTGCCGGGTTTGAATCCAGCCCGGGCCTGCCAAACAACAATGACGGCTGCAATCAAAACATGACCAGGCATCGTGGCGGGCACCTGTAGTCCCAGCTACTTGGGAGGCGGAGGCAGGAGACTCGCTTGAGCCCAGGAATTGGAGGTTGCTGTGAACTGTGATGCCACAGCACTCTCTCCAGGGTGACAGCTTGAGGCTCTGTCTCAAAAAAAAAGAAACATCAAGGAATGCTATGGAAACAAAGTGGATAGTAATGTGAGTATTATTATGCATTATTTAATGAGTATCTCATTAAAGCTCTGCTTTGTACTACTCACTATATTAGGCACTTTCTAGAAATATTCTCATAAATACAGGAAAAAGGGTTCCCCTTCATGAAAAGATCCTACTCCATTAACTAAGAGTCTGGCTTTGGTGGCTGCCAGGTTTAATGCCCTGGGCACAGGAACGGGGAACCTGTGGCCTTGGGGCCATATGTGGCCTTCTGGATCCTTGAGTGTGGTCTTTTGGCTAAACACAAATTCTACAGAATACTTTTAATAAAGGGATTTGTTCTGTGAAGTTTGGATTTGGTCAAGGGTGTACTCTGGGATATGGAGGACCATATGTGGCCTTGAGGCCACAGGTTCTCTCCACTCACACTAGGAGAGACTAATAGTCAACTACTCCAATGGAGAAGAAAAGCAGTGAATTAAAAGTGAAAAGTAATGGGTTCTCATCCTGCTTTGCAACTGTGGGGCTCTAAGGATGTCCTTTGGCTCTTTGAGGTCCTCAGATTCCTCATCTGGGAAGTGGAGATTTAATACCAGATTGACCGTGCAAGGTTGTTGAGATAAAGAGTATGGAAAAGGCTTTGCCATCAATCTGTCAAGGGTCCTTCAGGATAAGGTCCAGGCTGGAAATTCAGGAAGGCAACAAATTGAGCAAAGCAAGCCTGTGAGGACTCTGCCAATTGTTGTATTCGTTAGCTATTGCTGCATAACAAAGTACCCAACAACTTAGTGGCGTCAATCAACAATAGTATATTACTTTTCACTGTTTCATGGGTTTCCTATGTACTTTTCCTGATGATTTGCTTTAGCTCACGCACATGGCTCCATTCAGGCTGGGTAGGGCTCATTGGGATAGCAGGGCAGATACTACTTGTTGGTTAATGTGGATGGATGCTACCATGTAGGAAAATTGGGCTCCCTGGTGCCAACCTATTTTTCTTGAAAAATTAAAAGACTTGGCGGCACCCATAGCTCAGTAAGTAGCGTGCCAGCCACATACACCGAGGCTGTCAGGTTCAAACCCGGCCTGGGCCAGCTAAAATAATGCTGATAACTGCAACAAAAAAAAATAGCTGGGTGTTGTGGTGGGTGCCTATAGTCCCAGCTACTTGGGAGGCTGAGGCAAGAGAATCACTTAAGCCCAAGAGTTTGAGGTTGCTGTGAGCTGGGACTCCATGGCACTCTACCCAGGGAGACAGCTTGAGAAAAAAAAGAAAAAGAAAAATTAAAAGATTTATATGTGAGTGAGTGTATGTGTGTGCAGTATAAATCTTTGATATTTAAATATTAACATAAGATTTATTAAATTCAATTTATCCGTTAATTTTTATTGATGGAAAACATTGTGTGACTCTACAAAAACCAACTGAATTTGGGCCTTGGTCTACCAATTGGTAACGTCTACGTAATGTTTTCAGCTGGTCCTTACTTTTGTGTCCATTTTATTAGTTTTTCCTCAGGCACAGGGGGCCATATCAGGCCACCCCGGTTCTCTTCCTTAGTCCTGCTCGCCTGGACAGTGGTTCTCAAAGTGCATTCCCCAGACCAGTCCATTAGCACCACCTGAGAGTTTGTTAAAATGCGCATTCTAGCTCAGCGCCTGTGGCTCGGTGGCTAGGGTGCAGGCCACATACACTGGGGCTGGGAGGTTCAAACCCAGGCCGGGCCTGCAAAACAACAATAACAACCACAACCAGAAAAAAAAAATAGCCAGGCGTTGTACTGGGCACCTGTAGTCCCAGCTACTTGGGAGGCTGAGGCAAGAGAGTCACTTAAGCCCAAGAGTTTGAGATTGCTGTGAGCTGTGACGCCACGGCACTGTGCTGAGAATGACATAGTGAGACTCTGTCTCAAAAAATAAATAAATAAATAGATAAAATGTATATTCTTAGGCTTCACTCCAGATATGCTGATTCAGACACTCCGGGGGTGAGGCTGGGGAATCAGGAAGGCTTCACTGGGTCTTAACCCCAGCTATGCACAAGGACCTGCCCCCAGAGCTTTTAAATGAAATGGTCCAGGATCCAGGCAGATTTTTAAGTGCTTTGCAAATGACTCTAATTTATAGCCATAGGACTTCACTTTGGCCTTGAAACAAGGGTGCAGGGGAGTCAGTGTAGATGTCTCCAGGAACATCACAGGAATTAGAAGATTAGAATGAAACTCACTTCTTCATCTACTTACTTGTAATAGGAACTTCCTCCAGCTCTTCCTTCCTTGAACTTCCAGCAAATTAATATTCCAGTCATAGCCCAGAAAACACAGCACACAAGAATGAATGAATTCAATGTTTTTCAGAACTTGTCTTATAGAAGTTGCTTTTCCAATTTTAAAAAATGTTAGATGGCTGGGCACGGTGACTCTGGAAGGCCAAAGCAGGTGGATCACTTAAGCTCAGGAGTTCAAAACGAGCCTGTGCAAGAGTGAGACCCTGTCTCTGTGCTTAGATTCTTCTAGAAGGGATGAGGCAGCTGGATAGTTGGGATAGTTTGGAAATAGCCAGATGCTCTGGCAGACACCTGTAGTCCCAGCTACTCAGAAGGCTGAGGCAAGAGGATCACTTAAGGCCAAGTGTTTGAGGTTGCTGTGAGCTGTGATGCCAGAGCACTCTACCCGGGGTGACAGAGTAAGACTCTGTCTCAAAAAGAAAAGGAAAATGTTAGAAAGGAGAGGTAGAAAGAGAGAGAGAAATGAGCAGAATGTAAACATATAGCCAAAGGGAGGCCCATATGCAAGCCAAAAGAAGCAACTTGGGAAAATTCTGCAAAGGGTATTTAGGGATAATGGGAAGACTGTCCTACCAGGGGCAGAAGGTGTATGCTGGGAAATGGAAGGTGACACAATCAGACAGGTGGGGAAAGGATCTTATCTTAAACAGCCTTGAAGAAGAATCTAGAGCACATTAGTCAGGGTTCTCCAGAAAACAGAACCAAGAGGATGGAGAGTTACAGCTATAGGAATGAGCTGGCTCATGTCATTACGGAGGCTGACAATTTCCAAGACCTACAAGGTGAGTTGGCAAACTGGAGATTCAGGACAGCCAATGTAAAAAGGACTACAGGCACCTGCCACACACTCAGCTCGTTTTTCTATTTTTAGTAGAGACAGGGTCTTGCTCTTGCTCTGACTCCTCTCCAACTCCAGAGCTCAAGCCACTCACTCACCTCAGCCTCCTAGAATACTAGGATTACAAGCGTGAGGCACCACATTTGGCCTGTTCTTCCAGTTTTTAAACAGAAGCAAGAAATATCCCTGTATTCAAATATTGGCACCTGCTTTCAACCCTGGGAGGGGGGACAAACAAAATACATTTGACCTAGGGACTTCCAGTTTGCAACCTCTGTTACAAGCAAACCCCAAGAAAGCAGGGCACTCAGATAACTCCCAGTTTTAAGCTCTGCAGGAAGACTAATGGATCCTGGAGTAAAATCCTTATTTCACTCCGGCTCTGTCTCAATCCATCAGCATAACTTTCTTCATGCCCCACTGAAACAGGAACCCGGAGTGACAGGATCATTGTCAGCAGAGGAACGGAAAATCTCACCATGGGTCATGAGCTTGCATTATAGAAATGAACCTAAGGGCAAGACAAGAGGAAACAAAGGTGCCTAACAGAGGAACAGGCAGTTCAGAAACCGAACTGTGCTGATCAGATTTAAAGGTATCCACCGAGGGGACAATCGCAGATACACCAGAACTTTCCATCAGCAGGCTCAGGCGCTTTCCATAGTGATAGTCACTGTTTCTGTTTCCTTCATCTCTGACTCATCCTTCCCAGCTCCATCTCCTCTGTTTATAGATTTAATATCTGGCACTGTTCCTCTAAAGAGCTCACTGTCCTCGCTTCCCCCTCCTGCTTCAAAGCTGGGCAGATGGAAAACCAAATAATAAACAATGACAGATGTAAAAGGATTTGGATATTTGTGTTACTATGATTTGGGGCCTCAAATGAAGCTGGCCCAGTATACTACAAGGATGAAGCTGCCTCATCCCTTCTAGAAGAATCTAAGCACTGTTAACTTTGACATTCACCTTGCATCAAACTTAGTAATTATAATTCTGTGCTAGACCTCCCCACCTCTCCTTAAATGTGTTTCTTTTATTCAGCCACATAAGGGGAACTGAGGATCTGTGAGTCAGAGATGACCCTGATGGACCTGAGTCATCCTAGAAGTCCATCAGATGCTCTGGGAAGACCAAACTCTAACAGTCTTGTTGGATAGTTGGGATAGTTTGGGAACAATGAAACTGGTACCCAGCGCCATTCATTCCTTTAGGTGCAGAGGTCACATGAGCCCTACGGGAGAGATGCTGAGATGCGAACTCAGTTAAGATGCACAATGCTATGTGATGAACTGGGGCGTCCTGTGGGGTGGGGAGGAGGCACTATCAGAAGAGACAAGTGAGGCTTGGTGCCCATAGCTCAGTGTTTAGGGTATTGGCCACATGCACCGGAGCGTGTGGGTTCGAACCCTACCCGGGCCTGCTAAACAACAACGATGACAACAATAAAAAGGCAGGCACTGTGGTGGGCGCCTGTAGTCCCAGCTACTGGGGAGGCTGAGGAAAGAGGATTGCCTGAGCCCAAGAGTTTGAGGTTGCTGTGAGCTGTGATGATGCCATGGCACTTAATCCAGGGTGATCGAGTGAGACTCTGTTTCAAGAAAAAAAAGGCGACTAGATAGCAAAAGCAGAGAGGCTCCATGAAGAAGGGCTGCCACGTCCCCTCTCCTCACCATGTCCCCTACTCACCAGGGAGTCCTCTGAGAGACCTCCTACAAAAAAAAGTCCAGGCTTTCTGCACATCGCGGATGGAAGTGTGACTATAAATGTCACATTTATATCCACCACTAGGTAGGGCCAAAGGACAGTTGTGCTACCCAAGTGTCCTGTCACCCTACAGAGCACACACTCATGGCATCCTCTCCTAAACTGCGGGAAAATCTAGATACAGGTTTTGTTAATACTTTGCCAACAATAGTTGCTTTGGCAGAAGCCTAAATTGAAAGTAGGTATAATAAAAATCTAAAATAAGTGTTTTAGTTATGTTTGCATGAGAATCAAAATGACTTTCACAGGAATCTGAGCTTGGTGGGACCCTTTGTACCAGGTGACACGTACAGGTGATTGCAAACAGCCAAATGTCGTGGAAACTTTTCAGCACTCATATGACTTGACCTCTCTGGTGTGTGCCATCGTCGACTTTCCCCCGACTTCCTTCTTCTTCTGAATGTCTCTATCCCTTTCTGGTACCCCATGGTCAAGCCTGGTGCAGGCAGAGAGGCAGGAAGAGAAGAAAACACATGAGCATGTGCCTGCGACACAGCGAGGCATTGCCTCACTCAGCGGAACTTAGACTCTCAGGGGCTTCCCTGGCCTGAAAAGCAGGGAACTAAAGACCAAACTTGAGACGGTCACGCTGAACCTAAGCTGACCCCTGAGCTGTGGTCCCTACTCCATGAGAACCTTCTGGGTCTGCTCACTCACTTTCATTATTCTCTGCCTGTGGCGCTGCTGATAAGCAGGTTCTGTAACAAACCGAAATGAAAGTGACCTTGAATGTCCAACTGGGTGTTCTTGCTGTGCTTTGAGCCCACATGGCCAGGCCATCACTCCTCTCCAATCCTCTTAGTGGCCTCCTCTCCTCTCTCTGTCCCCTGCACCTGCTGTTCAACCCTTGCCTCATGGCACACTTTCGGGGTGATCTTAGCACCCACCCGGGTTTTTTGTTGTTTTTTTTTTTGAGACAGAGTCTCACTCGGTCTCATTCAACACAATACTGGTATCAATGCTGGGTTGATATGACGTGTCACCGCAGCTCACAGCAACCTCTAACTCTTGGGCTCAAGAGATGCTCTTGCCTCAGCCTCTGGCTAGCTACAGGTCCCTGCCACAACCTGGCTATTAACTTTTTAGAGACAAGGTCTTGCTCTTGCTCAGGCTGGTCTTGAACTCCTGAGCTCAAGCTATCCACCTGCCTCAGTCTCCCAGACCACTAGGAGTATAGGCGTGAGCCACCGAGCCTGGCCCCCCACCCTGGTTTAAACAATCATCCATCTTCTGATGATTCCTATTCTGTGTCTACTGAGCTGACACCTGAGCTGCAGGCACAAGCACCACAGCTTAGTCCCAGACCACGAGCCCCTCACACTGCATGTGCCCCAAACTGAGCTCCTTATCTCCTCTCACAATCTAGTCTTCCTCTGATATTCTTTGCCTGCGTCACCTGTACCTCCCTTGATTTAGCTAGCAAGCCAGAAATCCAGAATCCTATCATGAGAACTGGCTTTGAGTTCCTCTACATGCATATTTGAAGGTTCTAGAAGGATGTGGATGAATCACGTTGGCTTCTTTTTTTTTTTTTCTTTTTGTGACAACAGTCTCACTATGTCACCCTGGGTAGAGTGCCGTGGCGTCACAGCTTACTGCAACCTCAAACTCTTGGGCTTAAGCAATTCTCTTGCCTCAACCTCCTGAGTAGCTGGGACTACAGGTGCCTGCCCCAACACCTGGCTACTTTTCGGTTGCAGTTGTCATTGTTGTTTAGCAGGCCCGGGCAGGGCTCAAAAGCGCCAGCTTTGATGTATGTGGCTGGCGCCCTATTCACTGAGCTATGGGCACCTAGCCCACATTGGCTCTTTTTAAAAACCGATTTTATTACTGACTTGAAGGTGTGGTGTGTAATCACAGTTCCCAGAGGACTGCTGAATATGTCTTAGGTCAGCTTTTCCTTCTTTGTCGACACCATGACCTTGGTTCTTACTTGCATTGCCTTTGGCCTGACCCACTGCAATGTTCTCTCCTCCAACCTCCCTCATTCATATTCTTCTAAGTGCTGCCAAAGTGATGGTTTTTTTGTTTCAGGTATATGTAAATACTTTCTGCCTCTTTACAGAAGCAGTATGTATTTATTGTAGCTATTCGGGGAAAATCCTTACTAGTATAAAAAACAATTACTTGTGTAATATATATACGGCTAGACATTTTCTATGAATGGGCATACCTCTTTCTTTTATTTTATTTATTTATTTTTGCAACTGACAGGCTTTAACATTTTATTTCCAGGAAATGACATACTGTTTTCACAAAGAAGAGGTTAGTTATCCTCTCAAAATAGAGGCTGCAGTCACAGGCAGCCATGGGGCACCCTCCAACTGTCCAAAACAAATGTCAACAAAGTTGCTTCTGAGGTATCAAAATAACAAGAACAAGTTAAAAAAAACAGAGCAGAACTCAAATAACCCATGCAATGCATAGTGAAGCCAAGTCTAGGAAGTACCCTGAAGCAGTCAGTGCAGTAAGCCCTGGTGGTTCTCTGGACAGTGATGGCAGCAGGGCTGGCCGATGTGGATGGTGAGGGAGGGAGGGCTTCCTAACTCACTCTCTGCCCCCCATGGCTCCTCAGATGACCTCCAGAGTGGCTGAGTTGCATCTAGAGAATCCGCCAGACCATTCCAAGCTCCCACAGCCTGACAGTCTTTCAAATGCCCTTGGAGCATGATCTTCAGGACAATCTCTTTGCTTTCCTTTCCCTAGTGAGGACAATTGGTCGTTCTTTCACTTCTGAGCTCAGACTATCTATCATTTTATTAATGCAACTGTCTAGAAGCAGGGAGTGGGTTTTGGACTCGATGTCCTTCCTAGAAATGCGGCATCCTGTAGAAATGCGGCGAAGAACGTCTCCCTTCTGCGCTTGCACCTTCTCCTTCTCTTCCTCGGCCTGCTCCAATTCTTTGTTCTTGGCTTGAATGTTGCTTCAAAGTCCTTGCTGCGGTTTAGTTATTCCATTAGGGCCCGATGCTCCTGTGGAGCCGGGGCCAGCTGTTGCTTCTTCTCCTCCTCTCCCTGCTCGTTCTCCAGGCCCTGGAGGTGCTGCTCCTTCTCCTGGCAAGTCTTCTCCAGCTGCTCCCCTCTTGCCCTGCACGTAGCTGGGACCGTAAGGCCTGCAGTTCCTGCTCCATTTTCACAGTTTTCTTTGAGTTCCCCTTTGGGGTCTGCTTTTTTCAGAACAGCCGACTGTTTTTCATGCATCTGTGTTTTCAGCTTCAGAATCCTGGACATGGTCACCCTAAGCTGCTCTGAGATGCTGAAGGCTTTGAGGCTTTCTGCTTCTTATGACGAAGCTCTATGACTTCTGGGACATGAGTCCTTGTGTTCTTTTCACTTGGCTCAAGAGAAGTCCACTTAGGATGCAAACATTCAGAAAGGCGATCGGACACTTCACCTTTCCCGTGAGACTTCCCTAGCTAACCACTTTTGCAAGATGCTTTACTTATTTTGGATTTCAGATCTGAGGGTCCTTCACGTTCAGAACCCTCCAATTCATCCAAACTAAATGTCCTTTTAGTTCTCAAGCTCTTATTTTTTTCTATCATCGAATCACCCTTTGGGAAAAGACAGGGATATATTCTCTCCCAGCCTTCTTCAGTAACTTGGTATTCATAATCTGCATTCTCTTTATTTTCCAGAGGAACTCCAACCTGGATGTAGTCTCCATTATGGATGGAATAGACCGTTAAAGGTTCTAGACCTTCTCTCTTCAGCCAAACACCATTCAGACTCTTATTGTCCATAATTGTGCACTGGCCCTCAGGATTCTGCTTCGAAACATAGTGGTTTCGAGAAATAATCAGAGGGCAGATTTTTGATCTGCCACACCAGATCAAAAATCACACCAACTGGTATGTGACACCAAATCCTCAGCCTACAGTCACCTCTCGCTCATCCTCCAGCAGCAGCCACTCAGTGTTCATCCCCACCCACCGCAAGTGCCAGCTCCGGCCACCAACACAGTCTGCTATGACCAAGAATCTGGCTCTCCCGTAGCCAACTCTACCATGGGCAGCGGTCAGCACTGAATGCCAAGACTAGCCTGGGTTCTGGCGGCCACTTCCCTGCCTTGCAGGTGCCATACCTAACCAACAGAACGGGCATACCTCTTTATATAGAAAGGATTATATTGTGTATACTCTTATATGCTCTACTTTTTCTTTCTTTTCTTTTCTTCTTCTTTTATTTTATTTATTTATTTATTTACTTATTTATTTGAGACAGAGTCTTACTCTGTTGCACAGGCTGGAGTGCAGTGGTCTGATCATAGTTCACCTCAAACTCCTGAGTTCAAGTGATTTTCCTGCCTCATCCTTATAAGTAACTGGGACTACAGACACCAGCCACAATGCCTAGCTAATTTTTCTATTTTTAGCAGAAATGGGAGTCTATAGGCCCTACTTTTAAAAATTTGTTTTGTGAGCCAGGTGCAGTTGCTCACTTCTGTAATCCCAGCACTTTGGAAGGCTGAGGTGGGAGGATCACTTGAAGCCAGGTGTCCCAGAGAAGCCTGGGCAATACAGTGAGACCCATTACTACAAAACTTTTTTTAAAAAAATTAATTGAGCATAATGGTATGCACCAGTAGTCCCAGCTACTCAGGAGGATGAGGCAGGAGGATCACTTGAGCCCAAGAGTTCATAGCTATAGTGGGCTATGATCCTACCACTATACCCCAGCCTGGGTGACAAAGTGAAACTCTATTAAAAAATCAAATTTCTTTGGTGAAGGACTTTTCTACATCAATAAGTCTCCTTGGCTCCTCCTGTGTATCCAGGGCCAGGCAGAAGAGAATCACCTATTGGTGATCACCAGAGAGCATGTTACAACACAAGGTGGGCAGAGATAGCACTATAGCAATAACACTGAATCCACTCTAATTCAACTTGATCTGTCACCCAGGCTGGAGTGCAGTGGCATGGTCATAGCTCACAGCTCACTGCATCCTTGAATTCTTGGGCTTGAACAATACTATGTCAGCCTATCATATAGGAAGTGGTACTACAGAGGCTCCTGAGCAGAGGAAGAAAAACTGGATGGAAATGGATTCTATAAAGCCAAAGGTGGGGAGCTGAGCCAAGAAAGATGTTCAGCAAGCTGTAACTCCAAGGAAGAACATTCAAGAAAACAAATTTCAAGTATGAAGCCTAGCGACTAGAGGATGGGAGACCCTCCCCCAAGCAGGAGGCCTGCCACAGGCTATCTGCGAAAGAGCAGGGAAAAAAAGATCTCTCATTTTACCTTGCTGTAGAGAGCCGCTAAACTCCAAGTCTCTTTCTACAGGGAAGTTCCACTTATGAACCTAGATACCACCTTACTAGGCATAAAACTGAACAGATGCATTCCCCAAGTCCAAACTCCCAGTCCACCCTTTCCCCCTCGCTTGGCAGTCTGAAGTTCTTCCCCCTGCAGCGCACAGAGTGTTTGGTCTTGTCCTGAGCGATCTGGGCATAGTGTGGACTGCCAACCATCAGGATGGAATCTGTGACTAACGGGGAAGAAAGAGGGTATGGGAAGAAAGGGAGACTCTGCAGGAGGAGGAGCCATCCCCTTGTTATGACTATGCCCGGCCAGTGGTGGTGTTGACCCTCAGTTCGGGCTGTGTCTGGTGGGATGGGGTGCCAAACCCCCCGCTCTGATGGCACCCACAGCAGAAGAGTGGTTGCTCTGTGTGGACTGAGTTGGGCAGACAGGGCTGGTCCCCAGCCCCTGCTGGGCCTATGAGCAGAGACTTGCTAGGTGTGGACTGAGACCTGGGAGCAAGGGCATGGTCCCCTGATTCCAAAAGAACCCTCGAGCAGTGGCTTGCGAACCAAGACATGAGGGCTAGGGCCTGGTACCCTGTCTCCAGCAGGGCTGGTGAGCAGAGGCTTACTGGGTGAGGAATGAGACCTGCAGGCAGGGTACAGTGCCCTGACTCTAACAGAGCCTGTGAACAGAGGCTTGCCAGGCAGTGGACTGAGACTGGCAGATGGGGCGTGGTCCCCTGACTCCAACTGGTCTGGCAAGCAGAGGCTAGCTGGGTGTGGCCTGAGACCGGTGGGTGAGGACATGGAACTGGGCCTGTGAGCAGAGAAGCAGACAATAATGTGGACTGAGTCTGGCGGGTGTGTGGGTACATATTGTCTTAACAGCCTAAAGGTCTCAGCACTACGGATAAACAGAGTCATAAAATCCATTGGAGGTTAACTTAATGGGCACATAGAAAACTTAAAAAAATAAGTTCCCCTGCAGCTTTAGACTTTTTTAGATCTTTTACACAAATGGATGACGCATGTTTTAGAGAGAATATAAAGCAGAAAAACATTTGTTGTTGTGCAGACTTGATGTCTGTCACTTAGGTTTAGAATTAAATAGAA
Source organism: Arctocebus calabarensis (assembly GCA_963573935.1). NCBI lineage: Eukaryota > Metazoa > Chordata > Mammalia > Primates > Lorisidae > Arctocebus > Arctocebus calabarensis. Next base: position 13,299 of record CAUYON010025312.1, on the reverse strand, counting down.
GGGCTCGGTGCCTGTTCAACGGGCTAAGGCGCCAGCCACATACACCTGAGCTTACGGGTTCGAATCCAGCCCAGGCCCACCAAACAACAATGGTGGCTGCAAAAAATGGCCGGGCGTTGTGGCGGGCGCCTGTAGTCCCAGCTACTTGGGAGGCAGAGGCAGGAGACTCGCTTGAGCCCAAGAATTGGAGGAATTGGAGGTTGCCATGAGCTGTGATGCCACAGCACTCTATCTAGGGTGACAGCTTGAGGCTCTGTCTCAGAAAAAATATATATATATTAAATAGAAGAAGTTAGATAATGGTTAATGTTTTAGATCATTGATTAAGTGTGTATGTGACCACCAGTGTATAAAAGGTGGCCAGAAATAAAGATGTTTGCTACATACTTAAGATATAGTCTGCTTCTTGGACCTTTTCACATTACAGAAACGAGCTTGAACTTGAGGCCAAGCTGCTGTCCCCTCACATCTCTGGTCATGCAACACGGGTGGGAGTGTGGATTCCTGGCTCCCATTGTGTAATTGGAGACCCTTGAATCCCTCTCTGTTGAGCAGTGTTTGCACTGCCTGAGACAATTTAATTTGAACCTATGTCTGGGGCTGTCCACTTGGGGACAATCCGAGGTTGACTTTGGAATGGAACTGAAGGATGGAGGTTGGGCACCACAGCTGTTTGTATCTGTTCACAGTTAAGATTTAAACCTAATACTGTGGTTTCTTAGGATAGGGTAGAAGTTGGCTGATATCAAAACAGAGCTAGCTGGTACTCTCACCAAGGAGGTCTTCAGAGTCTCCAGCTAAAATTCTGAAAGGGGCCTTTGTAAGGTTATAGGAGCTAAGCCACAATTACAAAGCCTAGTGCTTTGGTAAGGGGCTATCTCTACTACTTGGGAACCCCAATTCAATCTCACCCTACCAGTTCTAATAACCAAATAGTGGAAAATAAACATAGTGGGGCCCCAACAGAAGAACTCTAGCAACATGAATAACCAGAGGAGATCAAACCCCTGCCCCAAGAAATGACAAAGGAGATACAACTGAAGATGCCATGCATAGACAAATGGCAGCAATGTTAGAAATAGAATTTAGAATATGGATGGCAAATAAGATAAATAGAAAGGAAGATAAGGTAGAAATTGCATTCCAAAAAGTAGTTCTACAGTTGTCTCAAGAAATTAATCAATTCAAAGCCCAAGTCACCAAACACATGGACACAATGAGAAAAGAGATAGCAGAGCTCAAGAAAACGAAAAAGTTAGTTGAGGAACTCCAAAATACAATAGAATCCCTCAGTAATAGAGTTGACCAGGCAGAAGAAAGGATCTCTGAAACTGAAGACACAGCTTTTGAACGTTCCCAAACACTCAAAGAAGCAGACAACTGGAGAGCAAAAACTGATTATTCCCTGAGAGCATTGTGGGCTCACTCCAAAAGATCAAATGTTTATCTTATAGGAATGCCCAAAGGAGAAGAGGATGGCTCTAAAGGTACAGATGCTCTACTCCAAGAGATTTTGGAGAATTTCCCAAGCATTGCAAGAGGTACATAACTTCAGATAGCAGATAGTTTCAGAACCCCAGCAAGACTCAATCCAAATAAAGCATCTCCTAGACACATTGTGATTAACTTTGCCAAAGTTAAGATGAAGGAGAAAATTCTGCAAGCAGTCAGATGAAGAAAAGCATCACCTACAAAGGGAGAAGTATCAGAATGACTGCAGATCTCTCAGCTGAAATGTTTCAAGCCAGAAGAAGATGGTCATCAACCTTCAATCTCCTAAAACAAAACAACTTCCAGCCCAGGATCCTATATCCAGCTAAATTGAGTTTCATTTGTGATGGAGAAATCAAATACTTTAATGACACAGACACATTGAAGAAATTTGCCATAACTAAACCAGGATATTCTCAGACCCATCCTCCACAATGACCAGTGCAATGCTCTACCTCCAAAGTAAACTCTCTCAGAAATTTCTGAACAAAATCCAACTTCCACAGTGCTAAAAGGATTAAAAATGTCCACTGGACATCTGAAAATCATGACACCCAAAACACAACCAGGCTTATCAGTTCTCTCAATTAATGTGAATGGTTTAAATTGTCCTCTAAAGGTTTGGTGCCTGTGGCTCAACGGGCTAAGGTGTAAGCCACGTACACCTGAGCTGGTGGGTTCGAATCCAGCCCGCCAAACAACAATGATGGCTGCAACCAAAAAATGGCCAGGCGTTGTGGTGGGCGCGTATAGTCCCAGCTACTTGGGAGGCAGAGGCAGGAGACTCGCTAGAGCCCAGGAATTGGAGGTTGCTGTGAGCTGTGATGCCACAGCACTCTGTCCAGGGTAATAGCTTGAGGCTCTGTCTCAAATATATATATATAAATATAAATTGTCCTCTAAAGAGGCACAGGCTGGTTGACTAGATACATAAACTCAGACCAGATATCTTCTGTACACAAGAATTTTACCTTACCTTAAAGGATAAAACTAGACTAAGGGTGAAGGGATGGACTTGTATATTACAGGCAAATGGAAACCAGAAAAAAAGCTAAAAATTTTATAACAGATACAATTGGCTTTAACAAAGATAAAGAAAGATAAGGAAGAGCACTACATATTTGTCAAGAAAAACACCAAACATGAAGAGATTTTGATAATTAACATTTATGCACCCTATCAGAATCCTCCTCAATTCATAAAGCAGACCCTAATGGATATGAACAACTTTCTATCTTCCTGCATTATAATAGTTGAAGATTTTAACACTCCTTTGACAGTTTTGGATAAATCATCCAACAAGAAACTAAACAAAAAAAATTAGACTTAAACCTGACCCTAGAACAAATGGTCTTTACAGACCTCTACAGAACACTTCACCCTAATAAAACTGAATATACATTCTTCTCATCAGCCCACAGGTCATCCTCCAAAAGAGATCATGTCCTAGGGCACAAGTCTAACCTCAGCAAATTTAAAAGTATAGAAATTATTCCTTGTATCTTGTTGGACCACTATGGTATAAAATTTGAACTCAACAGCAACAGGAATCTTCATACTCGAACAAAGTCAAAGAAACTAAATAATCTTAGGTTGAATGATAGCTGAGTCAAAGAAGACATTAAGAAGGAAATCACCAAATTTTCGGAATAAATAATATTGAAAACACAAATTATCAAAACCTGTGGGATACAGCAAAGGCAGTCCTAAGAGGGAAATTTATAGCATTGGAAGCCTTCACTAAGAAAACAGAAAGAGAGGAAGCTAACTACTTAATGGATCATTTCAAGCAACTGGAAAAGGAAGAACATTCCAACCCCAAACCCAAGAAGAAAAGAAATGACCAAACTTAGGTCAGAATTAAATGAAATTGAAAACAAAAGAATCATTCAGAAGATCAACAAAACAAAAAGTTGGTTTTTTGAAAAGATTAACAAAATTGATAAACTGTTGGCCAACCTAACCAGAAATAGAAAAGCAAAATCTCTAATATTGTCTATCAGAAATTATGAAGGAGAAATAACAACAGATATTTCAGAAATTCAAAACATCCTCAATGATTACTACAAAAATCTCTATTCCCAGAAATATGAAAATCTGAAGGAAATGGACCAATACCTGGAAGCACACCACCTTCCTAGATTCAACCAGAAAGAATTAGCAATCTTGAATAGACCTATATCAATCACTGAAATAGCATCAACAATACGAAATCTCCCAAAAAAGAAAAGTCTGGGACGAGATGGCTTCACATCTGAATTCTATCAAACCTTTCAAGAGGAACTAGTACCCTACATTATACAACATTTTCCAAAGCATTAAAAAAGAAGGAATACTTCCCAACACATTATATGAAGCAAATATCCCTCTGATACCCAAACCAAGAAAGGATCCAACAAAGAAAGAAAATTATATACCAATATCATTAATGAATATCAATGCAAAAATATTCAATAAGATCTTAGCAAACAGGATTCAACAACACATCAAAAAAAATTATACACCATGACCAAGTTGGTCTTATTCCAGGGTCACAGGCTTGGTTCAACATACGCAAATCTATAAATACAATACATCACATTAATAAAATAAAAAACAAAGACCATATGATTCTCCCAATTGATGCAGAAAAAACCTTTGATAATATCCAGCACCCTTTCATGATCAGAACATTTAAGAAAATAGACATAGAAGGGACATTTCTTAAACTGATAGAGGCCATCTATAGCAAACCCACAGCAATATCATATTGAATGGTGTAAAACTGAAAACATTTCCACTCAGATCAGGAACAAGGCATGGATGTCCACTGTCTCCATTGCTACTTAACATAGTAATGGAAGTCTTAGCCATCTCAATCAGACAAGAGAAGGCAATCAGGGTATCCAAATAGGGTCAAAGGAGATCAAACTCTCACTTTTTGCTAATGATATGATCCTATACCTGGAAAATCCCGGGGACTCAACTTCAAAATTCTTAGAAGTGATCAAGGAATACAACAGCATCTCAGTTTACAAAATCAATACTTACAAATCAATAGCTTTTATTTATGCCAATAATAGTCAAGCTGAAAATATAGTCAAGGACTCTGTTCCTTTTACAATTGTGCCAAAGAAGATGAAATATCCAGGAATTTACCTAATCAAGGATGTGATAGATCTCTATAAAGAGAACTATGAAACTCTGAGAAAAGAAATGGCTGAAGACGTTAACAAATGGAAAAACATACCATGCTCATGGCTGGGAAGAATCAACATTGTTAAAATGTCCATACTACCCCAAGCAATCTACAGATTTAATGCAATCCCTATTAAAACACCATTGTCATACTTTAAAGAACTTCAAAAAATAGTACTTCATTTTATATGGACTCAGATAAAACCTCAAATAGTAAATACATAACTCAGAAATAATAGCAAATCAGGAGGTATCACATTATCAGTCTTCAGGCTATACAATAAATCTATAGTTATCAAAACAGCATGGAATTGGCACAAAAACAGTGGTAGATTTATGGAACAGAATAGAGAACCAAGAGATGAACCCAGCTACTTATTGTCCTTTGATCTTCGACAAGCCTATCAAGAATATTCAATGGGGGAAAGACTCCCTATTTAACAAATGGTACTGGGGGGATGGGTTGGCGACCTGTTAGAAGACTGAAACTGGACCCCCACCTTTCACCGTGAACAAAAATTGATTCTGGATAAAAGATTTAAACTTAAGACATGAAACTATAAAAATACTAGAAGAGAGTGCAGGGAAAACACTTGAAGAAATTGACCTGGGACAATATTTTTTGAGGACCCCCCGGGCAATTGAAGCAACACCAAAAATACATTACTGAGATCTGATCAAACTAAAAGGCTTTTGCACAGCCAAGAGCACAGTAAGTAAAGAAAACAGACAACCTTTATTGATTTTTTTTTTTTTTTTTGAGACAGAGCCTCAAGCTGTCACCCTGGAGAGAGTCCAATGGCATCACAGCTCACAGCAACCTCCAATTCCTGGACTCAAGTGAGTCTCCTGCCTCCGCCTCCCAAGTAGCTGGGACTACAGGCACCCGCCACAACGCCCGGCCATTTTTTGGTTGCAGCCATCATTGTTGTTTGGCAGGCCCAGGCTGGATTTGAACCCGCCAGCTCAGGTGTACGTGGCTGGCGCCACAGCCAGTTGAGCCACAGGTGCCGAGCCACAAACAGACAACCTTTAGAATGGAAGATTTTTGCAGGTTATGCTTCCGACAAAGGTCTGGTAATTAGAATCTACAGAGAACTCAAAGTAATCAATAAGAAAAGAACAAATAGGGTGGTGCCTGTGGCTCGAGGAGTAGGGCACCAGTCCCATATACCAGAGGTGGTGTGTTCAAACACAGCCCCGGCCAAAAACTGCAAAAAAGAAAAGAAAAGATGTGTAGCTGGTGGCACGTGTAACTCAAAGGGTAGGGCGCTGGCCACATACACGGAGGCTGGCAGGTTCGAACCCATATTGGGCTAGCTGAAACAACAATGACTATAGCCAGAAAAAAAAGAAAGAAAGAAAGAAAAGAAAGGAACAAATAACCCCATTTCTATGTGGACAAGTGTCTTGAACAGAAAATTCTCTGATGAAGGTAGGTGCATGGCCTACAAAGATATGAAAAAATGCTCACCATCCTTAATCATCAGAGAAATGCAAATCAAAACCACTTTGAGATATCATCTAACTCCAGTAAGATTAGCCACATCACGAAATCCCAAAACTACAGATATTGGCATGGATATGGAAAGAAGAGAACACTTCTACACTGCTGGTGGGAATGCAAGCTAATACAACCTTTTTGGAAAGAAGTGTGGAGAACACTCAAGGAACTAAGAGTAGACCTGCCGTTTGATCCTGCAATTCCTCTACTAGGTATATACCCAGATGATCAAAAATTATTTTACAACAAAGACATTTGCATCAGAATGTTTATTGCAGTCCAATTCATAATAGTCAAGACATGGAAACAGCCCAAGTGCCTGTGGACCCATGAATGGATTAACAAATAGTGGTATATGTACACCATGGAATACTAAACAGCCATAAAAAAGATGGAGACATCTTTTATCTTTACCTGGATGGAGCTGGAACATATTCTTCTTAGTAAAGTATCTCAAGAATGAAAAAAAGTATCCAATGTACTCAATACTACTATGAAATCAATATATAACCACCTACACACTCATATGAATGGCAAAACATAACTATAGTCCAGAAAGTATAAGGGAAGAAGAGAGAGAGGGAGGGGGAAGGGAGGGTATTTGGGGGGACCTCACCTAATGTGCATGATACAATGGTACATTTCAAAACTATTACAAAATAAGTATAATTGTGATGGATGTGTTACTTAGTTTAATGTAAGCATTTCACGTTGTATATCAAAGCAGTACCCTGAACCCCATAAATGCATCAATGTACAAAGTTATGATTTAATAAAAATATTAATAATAAATGTCTCCTTGTTACCATCTTTATAATGAAAACTAGGATCCTATTAGATGAAAATACTATCATTTGTTTAACCAATTCCCTATTCCCTTTAGAGTTCTTTCTTCATTTACTAATATAAGAAAATACTCTGTAATAAACATCTTTGGACATATATCTTTGTGCTAGCTATAGTTTTTTCTTTAGAACTGGAATTGCTAGGCCAATGAGGATTCACATTTTTAAGACTTTGAACCTGTAGCCAAATACTCCTCCAGAAAGCTTTTATCGAATTTGTATACGTCTACCAGTAGAGTGATTGTTTGAATGTACAAATCAGATTTACTTAAAGACTCAGAGGAAAGTTACAGGTTCAAGAACAGAAAAGGAGAGAAAATTCAGAAACAAATCTGTCATAGTAATTTAGGTCAGAGTGTTTCCAAGCACACTTATAGAATACAAGAGAATTCTGGATGAACTGTGAAGAAATTTAAAAATGCAAGTGCTATCTTTAATTCTCAGAGCAAATGCCGTTTAATACTAGGGACTTTCACTTTTACACATGACTAAGTACTTAATAGCTTCCTTTGTTAATTATTAAAGTAATTAAAATTTTATATTCACACACAAAAGGTGCAGTACTAGCAATTATTGAAGACTTTGGCTTCTACAGAAAGTTTGGCAATGATGCAAATTTCTTGCTGCAGGTGTGAGAACACAGCTTGCTGGTGTTTTTCCAATTTTCAAGAAGAACTTGTTTTAGTACTTTAGTACTTTTTGATACTTTAGTGCTTCAGTAATTTTAGAACCAATAGTGTTTTGAGTTTCTCTTACAGCCCTTCTTGTATGTGTTATTTTATGTATTGAATAACGTTATTTTTCTTTCTTTCTTTTTTTTTGAGTCAGGGTATTGCTCTGTTACCCAGGCTAGAATGCAGTGGTGTCATCAGAGCTCACAGCAACCTCAAATTCCTGGGCTCAAGAGATTCTCCTGTCTTAGCTTCCCAAATAGCTGGGACCAAAGGCATGTACCACCGTGCCTGTTTAATTTGTTTAATCTTTCTGTTTTTTTTATTGAGACAGGGTCTCCTTCTTGCTCAGACTAGTCTCAAACTCTTGGCTTCAAGCAATCCTCCTACCTTAGCCTCCCAAAGTGCTAAGATTAGAGGCAGGAGCCTCTGCACCTAGCTGCTTTTCTATCTTTCATCATTTTGTCCATGCATAGATGCAATGATGTTGCCATTTGGGGGTTGTTATTTTGTTCCTTTCTCATTTTTTGTTATCACGAAATTATTTTCCCATTAAGAGTGGAATGGATGGAGTAGATGTGTCTTGGGTTTGTTTTTGTTTTGTTTTGTTTGAGACAGAGTCTCATTCTGTCTCCCTGGGTTGAGTACTGTGGCATCGTAGCTTATAGCAACCTCAAACAATCTCCTTGTCTCAGCCTCTCAAATAGCTGGGACTACAGGAGTGCAGCCCCACAATGCCTGGATAGTTTTTCTATTTCTTACAAATAGATCTTGCTCATGTTCAGGCAGGTCTTGAACTCTTGAACTCAGACAATCCACCTGCCTCACCCTTCCAGAGTTCTAGGATTACAGGCATGAGCCACCATGCCCCGCCATCTTGGGGTCTTTTGACCCAATTAAAGGAGCATGTTTAAGATGCCTTGAAATCTCTCTCCCCTGAATGTAGACTGTTTTCTAGATTTACTACTTCAGTTAACTACTTAAGAGACCTGGTAAATTATTACCTGTAAGGTGATCAATGCTTGAGGGGAGGAATAAGAATAGAGTAGCTACAAGCAATTTGGAGGAACAATGACAAGAAGGCTAAAAGATTCCCTTTCTTCCCAACTCCCACTTTTTGAAACAGTGGCCTTACGTGACCGAGGAATATATGCAGGACACTGAAGAGCATCAGCAGGGCTAAGAGGTCTGAGCTACATGTGAGCCTAATCTAAGTTTAAACAAGACAGTACAGAGAAGGACATTAATACCAGTTTGTACTTGGCCCAAGCTGCATAGCCACTGACCTGCAGATTCAAGCTCCTGATTTGAATATAAAAGACTAGCAGGAGAGTGGACAGAGCTCTTCCTACACGAGCGACTATCCAAGGAAAAGGAGACCTCTGTACAATCGGTTCTGGTGGGAGGTTCAAAGTTTATTTTCCCAGCCGGCCCTGGGAATTCCTGCTTTTAAAATGTATGGGATTTACCTTGACAAACAAGTCTCATGAAAGGATATAGGATTGTGGCTTCTGCCAGCCTAGGTTGTATTTCAACAGGGATTCTGTAATGTTACCAGCCTGAGAAAGAACTGGTGTATTTGATGGTAGTACATTTCCATGTCTTTATGTAGGGAAAGCAGAGAAAATTGACTAACTCAGTCCTACTTGGTTCTGCTTACATTTCTAGTGCCAAAAGTAGCATGGTTACTCACCAGCAGGCACTGGAAATACCCATACACTCACAGACATGTACAGTCAGGGATTGATTAGGCTACAACTTCATATGTTTGCTGTTTTCAATAATCTAGACCCCTCGTTAAAATATTCAGTAGCACCAGAACTGGGCTCACCTCAACAGAATTTTATGTGCATCCTAAGTCAGTTCTGAATCTGTTACATTTCATTCAAGACAACATTCCAAACCCTTTTTTCCTTACCCTAAGGTAAGGTAAAAATGACATTCCTGAGGATCCCTGGCAACCACCATGAGGGTAGGAGAAAATATTCAATGATTAAGGAGGGGAGAAAAGAGGAAAGACACAAAGAGTGGAAAGAAAAGGGAGAAAGATTAAAAGTAATCAAACATTTTAAAAGATAGTCTCTGAGCTGTGGTTCATGCACTTTGGGAGGCCAAGATAGGAGGATCGCTTGAGGCCAAGAGTTCGAGGCTGCAGTGAGCTATGATCACACCATTGCATTCCAGCCTGGGAGACAGAGCAAGAATCTATAAGTTAAAAAGGAGCATATTGGCTGGATGTGGTGGCTCATGCCTGTGATGCTAGCACTCTGGGAGGCCAAGGCAGATAGATTGCCCTGAGCCAGAGTGAGATCCCATCTCTACAGAAAAAATAAAATAATATAGAGGTGGGCGTTATGGCAGGCACCTGTAGTCCCAGCTACTTGGGAGGCTTAGGCAAGAGAATTGCTTCAGCCCAAGAACTAAAGGTTGTTGTGAGCTATGATGCCACAGCACTCCACCAAGGGCCACAAAGTGAGACTGTCTCAATAATAATAATAATTAAAAGGAGCATATTGGGGGCAGTGCCCATAGCTCAGTGGGTAGGGCACTGACCACATACATCGAGGCAGGCAGGTTCCAACCCCGCCAGAGCCAACTAAATCAACAACTACAACAAAAAATATAATACCGGGCATTACAGATGCCTGTAGTCCTAGTTACTTGGGAGGCTGAGGCAAGAGAATAGCTTAAGCCCAAGAGTTTGAGATTAATGTGGGCTGTGATGCCACGGCACTCTGCCCAGGACCACATAGTGACACTGTCTCAAAAACAAAAAAGGAGCATATTGGGCAGCGCCTGTAGCTCAATGGGTAGGGCGCTAGCTATATGCACCAGGGCTGGCAGGTTTGAATCTGACCTAGGCCTGCTAAAACAATGACAACTGCATCAAAAAAATAGCCAGGCATTGCGGCGGGTGCCTAAGTCCCAGCTACTTTGGGAGGCTGAGGCAAGAGAATTGCTTGAGCTGTGATGCCACAGCACTCTACCCAGGGCAACATGTTGAGACAGCTTGAGAGTCTGTCTCGAAAAAAAGAGCATATTTTCTTGTATGTTCATGTGCACACGTGTCTGTGCATATGCAGGGGTTGTTATTTAAAAGGTGAATAGGCTCAGCGCCTGTAGCTCAAATGGCTGGGGTGCCAGCCACATACACTGGAGCTGGCAGGTTCAAGTCCATCCCGGGCTGCCAAACCAAAGTGACAACTAAAACCAAAGGATAGCCGGGCATTGTGGTGGGCGCCTGTAGTTCCAGCTACTTGGAAGGCTGAGGCAAGAGAATCACTTGGGCCCAGGAGTTTGAGGTTGCTGTGAGCTGTGATGCCACAGCACTCTACCCAGGGCACCATAATGAGACTCTGTCTCAAAAAAAAAAAAAAAAAGTAAATAATGTCATGTATTACCGTGCTGAATAGTCATAGGTTCTATTTATTGGTCATCACCTACCCTATGCCAGATCCTAAGTACTTTACATGTGTTAGTTAATTCATTTAATGCATACTCACTACACACCTTCTATGTGCCAGAAGCAAAAAAATATCTGTAGGAAACCAAATAGATGAAAGTCTCCTTCTTTTGCAGCTTCCATTTCACTAGGAAAATCTTTTTTTTTTTTTTTGGTGACAGTCTCAAGCTGTTACCCTGGGTAGAGTGCCATGGCATCATAGCTCACAGCAACCTCAGACTCTTGGGCTTAATTCATTCTCCTGCCTCAGCCTCCCAAGTATCTGGGACTACAGGCACCTGCCATAATGCCCGGCTATTTCTTGGTTGCAGTTGTCATTGTTGTTTTAGCTGACCTGGCCCGCCAGCCTCAGTGTATGTGGCCGGCACCCTCCCTACCCACTGAACTACAGGTGCCACCCAGGAAAATCTGATTGAATCATCACAATAAGGAAAAGTGATAGGAAAAGCAAGGAGAAAAGGCAAAGGATATGTGCGGACAGCAAAAGAGAATTTAGGGAAGAGGACAGAAAAGAGAGGAAGGGTAAAGCAGAGAGTCATACTGAGGTCTTTGAGGTGCCAGATTAAAAGGATAAGTCTCAGTTCATGCCTCAAACCCTTTAATCCAAAAGTTTGAAGGGTCCCCGCATAACCAATTTAGTGGAAAATAGGTTTGAAGAAATATTTCAAATGTAGATGGCAATTCAAAATGCTAAGGAAGTCCTTGTAAGTAGACCCCCAGCGATATTCCGTTTTAACAAAGGATAAGACATATGTGTAATACGCAATGTTCATTTACACATGCGACTCCTGTTTCTCCCAGTGAAAGCAGAAAAAAAAAAAAAAATCAGTGGCCTAAGAAATGTCAAACCAAATCAAGGCTGAATCCCTTCCCAGCTCCAATTATATAATACTAGCAGATACACTGTTTACTGAGAGCTTACTATTTGTGGCATAACAAACTATCTCAAAACTTAATGGTGTAACTGGAATTTATTCTATCCTGTGATTGTGGGGGGTGGCAGGTGAATTCCTGTGGTCTTGAATAAGCTCCAACTCAGACTTAGAACTGAATGATGACATCTGCCACCTTCTGCGGATCAAAGCAAGTCATAAATCCGGGCCCTGTAGAGAGGAGTAGTGTAGTTACGAGAGGAATGGTTGAAAACATCTTTGTAGGCAACCTACCTCAGGTGCCAGAAACTTTACATTATCTCAATGAATCGTCACAGCAACTTAGGAGGCAATCGCTATTTTACTACTGTTTCCCAGCAAAGGTAAATAGTGGCTGAAAGGTTAAATAGCCTCCTGAAAGTGGGTGGCAGGTCTAGGACTGATCTTCACCATCTTAGAGTTCTAATTACAACCTTCTAATCACAAGCTAGAGGGGTTGAAACCTACGTTCCCTCTTAGATGAGGAGAGTAGGAAAACGTGGTACAATCATGCACCTCCAAACTGACATTTCAGCCAATGATGGGCTGCAGGTGGCCCCGTGAGAAGATAATACCATATTTATAGTGTGCCTTTTCTATGTTTAGACACACAAATGCTTACCAGGGTAGAACAAGTGCCCACAGTACGCTACACAGTAACAGCTGTGCAGGTTTACAGCTGAGGCGTGCAGTAGGCTATGCGTCGTCGAGGTGTCTGTAAGAAGTCTGTGATGTTTGTACAGTGACAAGATCGCCTAACAACACAATGCCCGGAACATACCCCTGTCCTTTAGCAAAGCATGACGGTAAGTGAAGAGCTCTGCAGCTGGCGACAAAACACCTTGGTTCGTACTTGAGGGTTGGCTCTGAGTTTCGTTAGCTCTTTGACTTGGGGCTAGTTGGTTAGCCTCCATTTCATCACCCGTCTGTCAGGGGTGAGAACAGTATCTGCCCCCCCTCCCCGGACTATTAGAAGATAATACAGGCTCGGCGCCTGTGGCTCAACGGGCTAAGGCGCCAGCCACGTACACCTGAGCTGGCGGGTTCGAATCCAGCCTGGGCCCACCAAACAACAATGACGGCTGCAACCAAAAAATGGCCGGGCGTTGTGGCAGGCGCCTGTAGTCCCAGCTACTTGGGAGGCAGAGGCAGGAGACTCGCTTGAGCCCAGGAATTGGAGGTTGCTGTGAGCTATGATGCCACAGCACTCTATCCAGGGTGACAGCTTGAGGCTCTG